>JAXGGA010002647.1:0-117534 GCA_038373865.1 Uloborus plumipes
ATACATTGTCATGAGCAGAAACACTCACTCTAAGTCTACAGTAAACACTATGGATGTTCTAATAGTCTGCCATTTTCAAGTTTTAAGTGATTCTAGATAGTGTTAGAGACGGCGATTCCATTTAACAGGGTTCAAGTGATGGCTCAAGTGTTTTAGCCAGCAAAAATGTTTTATCAAAGGAAAAAAAAGAAATTGTTAGTATTTCAGTGGTGAAACAATTCCTACTATTGGATCTGCTATCGTTTCCTAGAACATGTGATTGCAGAGGTATTTCCAATAGAGCAGCAGCTCATTAGGCAAGTGCTCTTTTCCAAGCTATAAATGTTGTGACACCATAAAATCAGAAAGCTGTAGTTGATAAATTGAAGGTTTTTTTGCTGTCAAAGTAGTAGTTCAACTCTCACCTCCTCCTCTCAAAGCTCACCTAGTATTGATGATGCATGTCTTTCTCCGAACCACTCTCTAGAGTTACATAACCTAGTAATTTTGAATTCAGTTCTTCCACCAAAGATATGTGTTTTTCTTTTATTACTTTTCCGAACATATTTACCACAAACATTTTTTTTGATTACAGTTTCATCTTTTGGAGCAGCAAAATAGAGAGTGATGTTTTCTGAGGTAAGAATGAATTTCTTTTTTATCCTCTGACGAAACATTTTAATAGCTAAAACACTTGAGCTTATCACTTGAGTCCTGTTGAATGGAATCAGTCACTAACAGTGCATTCATGTTTCAAAGCAAGTCTTCTTGTTGGTCACAGATTTTTGTTTATCTCGGAATGTAAATCCTTTCTTCCCCTTTTTCTATGTGTTTCAAGATTTATACTGCATCAATGACTCCAATAATCATAAGCCTCATGTGTCGCTGGTCATTCAAGAAGGAATGCTCTAGCTGGTGAGCTTTCCTTAGAGCTGGACACAAACATTTCACTAAATCATTTATATAAATTACACTTATATTAAAAGATGCTTTTATAAATTACATTTATATTAAATGATGCTTATATAAATTACATTTATATAAACAAATATTGAAAAGACTATTCACAACGCCAGATCTGAAGTTTTCAAGTCACGTTTTACAGCTCTTGGCAATTTTTGCGCTACACCCTGATGATTTTTTTAACTTTTTAAATTTCCAATAAAGTTTTTAAAATAATAAAACACAATATTGTTTGTAGATGAAACAGGAATTGGAGCCCTCTTCCACATTTTTTCTAGTTCAAGGGCCACTTGCATTGCAATTACCTATTTTCTGATTGATGACATCCTTCACATTGCAACTGTTTTCTTACAAATTCGAAATACCGTATTACAACAATTTTAGTAGGTAAAACATTGCTAGCACTTATATCTAGAAGTTGACCAACTATTGGAACGTCCGTGGCGTATATTTTAGATTTAGAATGAGTGCTTCTGCTTATGACAATGTATCAACAAATCAACTTCAACGCCTGACATACCAATACCATAAGCGTAGCGTCGGAGGGGCACGTGCCCCCCCAACTAGATGGACACTTAAAATTTTAAACCTGAAGTTTTGCAAAATCAAAATGAAAACCTATAATCAGAGTATCATTTACAGTTTTTGTTTTTTTTCATTTATTTTAGTATTATACCAGCATGTTCGGAGGGGAAATATAGACCCACAATCGAAATTTTCAATATTTGACACTTTTTCTCCGAAACAGAGACGAAAATCAGTAGAAGGATTATTTCCGTTTTCGTCACCGGTTACCCACTAACGCAGCCAGAATTACCACTAGAATGAATTTTTTTAGTCAAACAATTCTTTAGTATTACCAATAATATTACATGCAAGGACTCTGAGGGGTGCAACCCCTCACGAGGAGGGGGTGGGCCTCCTTCGAACCAGATTTTATAATGCCCTTCTCCATGCTTGTCGTATTGCTAAAATAATAATTCGGAGAAGTGTGGAATCATAAATCGTGTTATTTTGTATTGTAATGAAAAGCACAATTCATTTACATATTTTTATTGTAATAAAAGCATGTAAATGGAAAAATTCAAGTTTTGAGTAAACCTGGTTAAAGATCAGACCTTAGGTAGGCTTTCATTGGAAAAAGTTCTCCGAGTCATGCTGCAGATCAGCATTTACCAGAGCTACTAGTCTTGCCACAAAACAGATCAGAGGTTCTGCTAGCATTTGCCTTAGTTGTCTCAAAATTTTTAATTTTGCCATTTACATCCCTTTGCTTCTGGATGCCTGATATGGAATTTTTTCAGGCATAAATTTTATAATGCTATGTTTCTGCTTATTATATTAAAAATAATTTGAACTAGAATATACTTTTTTCACAAAATCTGGCTCATTGTAAGAGAGAGAAAGATAAAAGACGATCTCTTTATCTTAGGTAATGCAGTGAATAGTAATTTTTTTTATAAAATATGGATTTAAGCACAAAATTAATTTTTCATCTTTCCAAATAAAAAAATTCAATTTTTAAGCTCTTTTTTCGAGCATTTGTCAGTCATAATCATATTAAAAAGAAATTAAATTTTAAAAGCAAGCTAATAACTAAAAAACTCTCATAATGCATGATAAAGAAAAATATTATTCATGTTTAAAAACTATTTTAAATTACGTAGTTTGTGTAGTATTTAAGTGCATTGTTAAGCACGTATTTGTATTTAAAAGGTATGACAAACTTAAGAATACTTATGCTTTTACTTATAATCGTCTTCAATATATTTTTTTCCTTCTTTTTTTGCAAAACGTACTTTTGAATCTTTTCAACAATTGTCATTGGGTCATTCCATTTTAAATCAACAAATTTTCAAAAAAGTTGTTGCATCACCATTTTTGATTTTGATGAAAATTTGCAAGTGTATTCCTTTTACTTCCCAGAGCTCAAAATAGTGTTCATTTTATTTTTAAAAAATTTACCGTTTGATATATAGGCCCTTTTTGTTGTTGGCAACAGCGAAAATCGGGCGTTTTGATGCTTTGCCTTATGAACTATAACTTTTTTTCTATTAAAGATTTTGAGCTCAACTATAGCTCATTGGAAAGCTAAGAAAAAGATCTTTTTATATATGCTATCAATAAATTTCAGATTTAAAAAAAATACTTATTTTTTTCAAGGTCAAAGTTCACGACGAAAATGACATTTTTTACTACTTTCGAACATTAAAAAACCCATGAAGGGTTCAAAGTAACAAGCCGATTTTTTCCTCATATATTCATAGTCATGGTTACTTACTGTATAAAAAAAATTGGCTTGTTATTCCACCCCCTTTATGAGATATGCCCCCTCAAAGTTGTAAATTTTTTAAAAAATCCAATTTTCAACGATAAAAAAATGCATGTGGGGGGCTAGATAAAAAAATTTTTAAATGTGGTATTTTAAGTACTTTTTACCAGCTTTCTAATAAAACAAAAGTTGCTTTGTTATTCAAAGGCGTTTGGCAGATATAAGGGACTGAACTTTCAAAAAATTGCACAAAAACAACACGATTATTTTCATTTAAAATTTTTTTTATTTTATTTAAATGTAATTATATACCTTATTCTTTGCTTTAAATGATAAAAAAAGACCAAGAAGAGCAATGAAGAAACATATTTAAAGTTTAATAAGATAATTTAATATTTTTAACACCTGGGAATATAGAATACCACTAAACTTGTCTGATTTTTAAACATATGATTGCTACCTACAACAGGACTGAGCATTTCTCAACTTGTCCAGGTTTGTTCATACCATGTGGTCATCCTTGTTCTGACTTGCTCTCACATGTGTATCTTAGTTGTCTTTCAAATTCTGAAAGAAGTAGGTTGTTGAGCTAGTGTTTCTGCTGTAAAATCTTGAGAAGCTGATGTGTTCTCTTTAGATTTCAAGTTCATTCATATTCACAGAATGTTTTGTTAAAGGTAAAAGAAGAAATTCTTTAGAATCCTTAAATATAAATTTAAATTTGTCTTTCTGCATGCAAACTGTGAATAAGTTATGGATAACCCTAAATGCTCTATAGGAGTTTTTGAGAATGATGGTTGTAATTTTTTTTTAAGTTACGGTAGTCTACTGTAAATAGTATTTCTGAGTACAGTGATGATGATAAAACTTTACTGCACCTGAGAACTAGGTGTAAAACTATTGAAACTGTTTGTACCTACCAGCAAGAAGTTCCATAAAGGTGGCAAAACTTGGCAAGAAATTTTTTTGCATGGTAGGTACAAACAGTTTCAATAGTTTTACACCCAGTACTCAGGTGCAGTAAAGTTTTATCATCATCACTGTACTCAGAAATACTATTTACAGTAGACTGCCTACTGTAACTTAAAATATGACAATTATCATTCTCAAAAACTCCTATGGAGCATTTAGGGTTATCGATAACTTATTCACAGTTTACATGTAGAAAGACAAATTTAAATTTATATTTAAGGATTCTAAAGAATTTCTTCTTTTACCTTTAACAAAACATTCTGTGAATATGAATGAACTTGAAATCTAAAGAGAACACATCAGCTGCTCAAGATTTTACAGCAGAAACACTAGCTCAACAACCTACTTCTTTCAGAATTTGAAAGACAACTAAGATACACATGTGAGAGCAAGTCAGAACAAGGTTGACCACATGGTATGAACAAACCTGGACTAGTTGAGAAATGCTCAGTCCTGTTGTAGGTAAGAATCATATGTTTAAAAATCAGACAAGTTTAGTGGTATTCTATATTCCCAGTTGTTAAAAATATTAAATTATCTTATTAAACTTTAAATATGTTTCTTCATTGCTCTTCTTAGTCTTTTTTTAGCATTTAAGGCAAAGAATAAGGTATATAATTACATTTAAATAAAATAAAAAAATTTTTAAATGAAAATAATCGTGTTGTTTTTGTGCAATTTTTTGAAAGTTCAGTCCCTTATATCTGCCAAACGCCTTTGAATAACAAAGCAACTTTTGTTTTATTAGAAAGCTGGTAAAAAGTACTTAAAATACCACATATAAAATTTTTTTTATCTAGCCCCCCACATGCATTTTTTTAGCGTTGAAAATTGGATTTTTTAAAAAATTTACAACTTTGAGGGGGCATATCTCATAAAGGGGGTGGAATAACAAGCCATTTTTTTTTATACAGTAAGTAACCATGACTATGAATATATGAGGAAAAAATCGGCTTGTTACTTTGAACCCTTCATGGGTTTTTTAATGTTCGAAAGTAGTAAAAAATGTCATTTTCGTCGTGAACTTTGACCTTGAAAAAATAAGTATTTTTTTAAAATCTGAAATTTATTGATAGCATATATAAAAAGATCTTTTTCTTAGCTTTCCAATGAGCTATAGTTGAGCTCAAAATCTTTAATAGAAAAAAAGTTATAGTTCATAAGGCAAAGCATCATAACGCCCGATTTTCGCTGTTGCCAACAACAAAAAGGGCCTATATATCAAAGGGTAAATTTTTTAAAAGTAAAATGAACACTATTTTGAGCTCTGGGAAGTAAAAGGAATACACATGCAAATTTTCATCAAAATCAAAAATGGTGATGCGCACCCCATTTGTTGATTTAAAATGGAATGACCCCATTGTAATAAAACTTATTCCTGATTGAGCAAAGATATTTGTTTTAACTTTTTTTTTTTCATTCTTTTTCCTTTTTTTTATTTTATTGATATAATTTTAGTTTATTTCGTTGTTTGCTATTTTTTGCTTCAGTTGTGTTTTCATAATTTTAATGAAAGGAAAAAAATAGTCATGACTATGTTTTCCTTGCCTTTATACTCTTTTCTTTTTTGCAAAGAGTGATTTATTTCTTCCTATATTGGATATCAAGTTTGGTCACTAGGGTCAAAGGCAATGTTCCTAACTGCTATTGCAAGTTTTAACCTTAAAATAACTTTGTCAAATATGCAATATTTTAGCAATTTTTCAGATTTAATATTTATTCAGATTTATATTATTCAGATTTAATTCCTTGTTCATTAACGTCAATATCAGCGATTTGTGAAAGCACAAGCCAGTTTTATTTTAATCGAATGTAAATTTTTTTAAGAGGTTATTGTTTGCATAGTTTTTCCTCACATTTTTAGTCTTAACTACTTCCTTTTAGGCCCCAAAATGCAGAATTTCATGCTTATTTATCAAAACTTTTCCTAGAGGGAAACCCCCTGGACACCCCCACCCAAATTAGGGATAATCACCAGTCTACACCCTACTTAAAGGATTTTATCACATCACTCTTAAGATATGCATGTCGCCCTACAAGATCCAATCCGTAGAACAACAAGAACATTCAGCGAGAGCATTAAAAAATGAAAAAAAAAAAAAAACAGGGGGTGGGTGGCTTAATGAGGGAAAAATGAACACAAAATGAAAAATGTCCTGTTCTGCTGCCAAAAATGTTGTCGGGGCAGTATATTTGTAATAGCTCAGGGCTCCGTTAATTCCAGGCCAGTCATTTCAAGTTTTTCCGGGGAGAGGGGGGGTCCAAGAGTGCAAAAACAATGTAACTTTATTTGCAAATTACAAAACCGACTCACTTGTTTGTAAATACATTAATTCCTCAACGCCGGTGGCGGGGGGCTGAATTCCTAAATGATGGGCCTGGTTAATTCTAAATCAGAATTTGGTGGTAACTGGCTACTGAGGAAAAAAAAAAGAAGGAATTGTACTTACAATTCATCGGAACAGTAAGAGCGAATATTTGTCTTACGAAAAAGCTAAATGAAAAATCTTGGGAGTGGGGGTCAAAAGCTCCACCTACATTTCTGAATTTTTTGACCTGTGCCCCTCCAAAACTTTTGGTCACGCTACGCCTATGACCAATACCATCACAAACCAGAACTGCAGAAATTTACTTAAGTGGCATCTTTCTCCAAAGTCACGGGGAGACTATACGTCCTTGAAATCAGAATGTAATACTGTACTGTAATTATTGTGCAGTAGTAATCTTGCTTTTGTGCTTTTTATGCAGTATTAAAAATTATTCTGTAGGATGGGCAAATATTCTAAAAATACGATGAACTGGCGAAAATGTGAGATTTTTGATAATGATTCCTGGAGACCTATAATAAAAGTTAAATTTTAGCTCTAATAAATTTTTTATTGAGAGATTGCACCTTAAATAGTCTATTTTTGCACTTAAATAATTATTTTTGCTTTACACATAATTTATGGATTTTTTCAAAAAATCATTATTTTGACTAAAAATCTTGAAACTTCAAGTTAACCCCGGCATATCTAAATATTTTTCAATTTCAAAATATTTTTTTTGGGTAACTATATGAATATAGTGACAACTTTTTATCTACTTGAAATTTTGAATTTCCAAAAAAAAAGTTTTTTGTGATTCACCCTACTGTATAGTAGCTCATTTTGAAGATAATTTATTTATTTAATTTGATATGTGACATAAATAATATTTGGAGGACAAAAAAAATTACTTAAAATTTGAAAATTTTCGAGGTAATGTCCTCAGAAATTTTAAAAACGAAAAAAAAAAAGACTAATGTATTACATGCAAAATTACAAAGTGGAACAATGAAGAGATCAGCAACTACAGCACATAATGAAGGATACTTGGAATATTTGCTGAAATTTTTCAATAACAGCTAATTCTTTAGGTGTTGTCCCATTCTGTTTTATGCTAATATATCAAGTACTTTTATTTTCGAAAATTTTTGAATTAACTCAAAAAAAAATTCAAATTTTATGAGATTTAAGTTACTTATCAAAGCTAAGTGCTGTAATAAGCTTCAAAATGAGCTATTATACAACTCTAGATCAGGGCCGCGCCAAGCCTGATCGGCGCCCTCGTGCAAATGTCTTCTGAGCGCCTTATGCAGTAGCGTTCGATAGTTAACACCAGCAGTGATGTTTTATTGACAAATATAATTTAGAAAAAAATAGTTTCGCGAAAATTTGTTTTAAAAGAAAAAGAAAAAAAGGGTAAACAACTTGTGTTTTATCAAACTGAAATATATTTATTGAAACGCACTTTTTCAGATTAAAAAACATGATACTGAAAGAAGAAAAAAAACATTACATAATATATACAAAAGCATGCAACATGTAAAAAAAAAAAAAAAAAAAAAAAAAAAAAAAAAAAAAAAAAAAAAAAAACTAAAACTATTTAAATCAAAACTAGCTCAAATAAACTGCTTGAGACTAGTATCTTACTTTTAGAAACAAAATAATTTAAAATGAAATACGTTACAAATTTAAAATTTTTCTTCCGACATCTTTGAAAAGAATGGAATATGTGAAAGACAAAATGACAAAAGAGCAATTAATTTTTAAAGAACGGTTAAATAGCTTATATTTTTTTCAATCACTCAGAAAATCACTGCCCCCCCCCTTGAAATGTTTCTCTTTATTTCAGGAATACTTGGTGGCGTTCCATGCTCTAGAGTTATCTACTGCTGTAATTTGTAACCCCCCCCCCCACCTCCAACTCGACTACTTTCGTATTCCATGCTGATGAGAGCAGAATAAGCTCGAAACAGCTGTCCATGGATCGAAATGGTCGAGTTGGCGGTGTATTGCATAGATCTGTGTATTCTTTTAGTATAGCAAAAAATCGAAATAAAAAATACAGGGTAGTTATAAATTAACGTGAGGTGTTTGGAGCCCTCTAGCGCTCGAAGTACTGGGCGAAATACTGTCAAATTTCATGGACGCACATATTAGACCATAGGATTTTGATTTCTTAAATAAAAAAAAAATAGTTTAAAAAATCGCCCCCAGGGGAAAATTTGGCGCTGTAAGAGTGTATCACTCTGAATGTAGCGAATAAAATTTGAAAAAATGCTGTACAAAGCAATTTCGCAAAGAAAAAAATTGTTGTTATTTGCAAACAAGGTTTAATACGATCGCCGCAGAATTTCTCGTTTGGCCCACAAGGTCGCCCGATCTCAATCCATATGAATTTTAGTTATGGGGATAGTTGAAAAGTGTTGTGTATTAAAGACATGTTTCTTATATAGCAAGTTTAAAAGATTTTGTAACTTTAAATGTCAGAGAAATCAATTCTGATACATTGCGAGCTGTCGTGAAAAATGTTGTGCATCGTATCCAGTTCTTGCAGCTTCACAAAGGTAATCATATTGAACAACATTTGTGATAAAAAAAGCCATTTTTGCAAATAAAACGGATGCATATTTTGTCAGTAGCATTTAATTCTTCGACAATCAGAGTAATACACTTTTACAACGCCAAATTTTCCCCTGGTGACCATTTTTTTAAACTATTTTTTTTTTTTTTAATTTCAGAAATCGTAATCCCATGGTCTGATATGTGTGCCCATGAAATTTGGCAATGTTTCCCCCAGTACTGCACGAGCTAGAGGGCTCCAAACACCTCACGTTAATTTATAACCACCCTGTATATACATATATTTCTTTTAGAAGTTAAAAAATGCGCTAAAATCAGCACATATAAAATTAGGCAGGCCCGTTGTTTTAAAGTAATCCTGGGGAGCGGGGTCAAAAAGTGCAAATTTTATCGAGAATCATTTCAAACTAATATTCTATTTCAAATAACACACCTTTATTACCGTGCCCTAAGACTTCATCATTTTACCGTAAATAAATAATTGCAAAATTAAAGTGTGAAGCTGGATAAAAATCAACAATAATAATTATTATTAGTTTTAAAAAATCTGCACGTGCGAGAGGACACACACACGACTTTCTTACTGCAAATAACTCAAAAAATTGGGGGTAAAAACAAAACGACGTTTTCGACATGAGTTATACGAAACCTAGTGTCAAGCGCTCTAACACCATTGAAAAGGATGCGACTATTCTATTGTGGCCAATCTGGATAGAATAAAAATTCATAAACAGAAACATTTGTAAGCTGATATGTGAAAATCTTAACATTGAAAATAAAAATATTAATAACATTTAACAATTAAACGGATTAAAAATATCGTTAAACATTTAACAAGAAAAATAAAGGAATTAACTCTAAATTTTAACTACTACTTATAAAACCAAACTATTATTCGTCAAAAACTACTCATAAAAAGTTTTCAGATTCACTTAAATTCCTACTAGTCCAAGAGCCAGTGGCCGGCAGACTTACGGTATTTTAGCAAGCTTCATTTTTTCATCAGACAATGTCCCATGGCTGCTGTTTACGGAATGGGCACTCGTCAAGCTCAAAGCGTTTTCCTATTGGGGCGGCGGGGCGTGAAAGGTGCCAAAAAAAGACGAAAATTTACGTCATTTTAGCAAAGCTGATTTTTTGATATGTTGAAGTAGTCGATTGGTACTATTGAAAAATCACAATGTCAGACGTTCAGGTGGGTTCCAAAGTGGTGGCAGACGTCCAGAAAGGTGCCAAAAAAAGTTGAAAATTTACGTCATTTTAGCAAAGCTGATTTTTTGATATGTTGAAGTAGTCGATTGGTACTATTGAAAAATCACAATGGCAGACGTCCAGGAGGGTTCCAAAGTGGTGGCAGACGTCCAGAAAGGTGCCAAAAAAAGTTGAAAATTTACGTCATTTTAGCAAAGCTGATTTTTTGATATGTTGAAGTAGTCGATTGGTACTATTGAAAAATCAGAATGGCAGACGTGCAGGCGGGTTCCAAAGTGGTGGCAGACGACCGTGAACAAAAAAAAGGGGGGGGGGAATTGACATTTTGCGGTATTTTAGCAAAACTCATATATGTTGTTAATTCATATATGTTGTTAATATGTTAATCAGGGTATTCTAAGCCAATATCCATCACGGCTGACAGCTGTCACGGTTCAAAAATCTCGCAGACCACGGAAAGTGGCCGCCGTCGCGGGGTTAAAAATGTACCATATACTGCGGGGCATGCCTCTTACATTCATTCAATCTGCTTGAAAGTTAATGTAATATTTACATAACAGAGTGCAGGGTGAATACTTGTACTTGAAATACACATTTACTTCAGTAGATTTAATAAATTTACGTCATTTTAGCAAAGCTGATTTTTTGATATGTTGAAGTAGTCGATTGGTACTATTGAAAAATCAGAATGGCAGACGTGCAGGCGGGTTCCAAAGTAGTGGCAGACGACCGTGAACAAAAAAAAGGGGGGGGGGGAATTGACATTTTGCGGTATTTTAGCAAAACTCATATATGTTGTTAATTCATATATGTTGTTAATATGTTAATCAGGGTATTCTAAGCCAATATCCATCACGGCTGACAGCTGTCACGGTTCAAAAATCTCGCAGACCACGGAAAGTGGCCGCCGTCGCTGGGTTAAAAATGTACCATATACTGCGGGGCATGCCTCTTACATTCATTCAATCTGCTTGAAAGTTAATGTAATATTTACATAACAGAGTGCAGGGTGAATACTTGTACTTGAAATACACATTTACTTCAGTAGATTTAATAATATGGAATTGGAACTCTTATGAGAGAATATAATGAAACTCGTCATTTAATCGTCTAAAAAATATTAATAAATTTCCAATAATAGATACACAATTCAATCTTTATTTTATTCAATTTTAATGAAATCAGAAGCCTCTATATTTATTTTACACGTTAAAAACAATTTCAGTGTGTCAGACAGATGGTGCGGTTCTACCACTCTGCAGCTGCTTTCTCGGCTGCTGCCGTCTGCTATCGCGGAGTTAAGGATAACGTAAACAGTGCAATACTTTTAATTGCGAACAATACACATCTTTTAAATATTTATTCATTGGTTTGAATCATATTTTTTTGGTAGCAGATAATAAATATTCCGAAAATATTTTCCTTTCTTCCTTTTACTATTTTTATTTATTTCTTTAGATGATTAACTTTCAAGCAGATTGAATGAATGTAAGAGGTATGCTCCGCAGTATACGGTACATTTTTAACCCCGCGACGGCGGCCACTTTCCGTGGTCCGCCGAGATGTTGGAACCGTGACAGCTGTCAGCCGTGTTGGATATTGGCTTAGAATACCTTGATTAACATATTAACAACATATATGAATTAACAACATATATGAGTCTTGCTAAAATACCGCAAAATGTCAATTTTCCCCCCTTTTTTTTCACGGTCGTCTGCCACCACTTTGAAACCAGCCTGCACGTCTGCCATTGTGATTTTTCAATAGTACCAATCGACTACTTCAACATATCAAAAAATCAGCTTTGCCAAGATGATGTAAATTTTCAACTTTTTTTTGGCACCTTTCTGGACGTCTGCCACCACTTTGGAACCCTCTTGGACATCTGCCACCACTTTGGAACCCTCCTGGACGTCTGCCATTGTGATTTTTCAATAGTACCAATCGACTACTTCAACATATCAAAAAATCAGCTTTGCTAAAATGACGTAAATTTTCAACTTTTTTTGGCACCTTTCTGGACGTCTGCCACCACTTTGGAACCCTCCTGGACGTCTGCCATTGTGATTTTTCAATAGTACCAATCGACTACTTCAACATATCAAAAAATCAGCTTTGCTAAAATGACGTAAATTTTTAACTTTTTTTGGCACCTTTCTGGACGTCTGCCACCACTTTGGAACCCACCTGGACGTCTGCCATTGTGATTTTTCAATAGTACCAATCGACTACTTCAACATATCAAAAAATCAGCTTTGCTAAAATGACGTAAATTTTCGTCTTTTTTTGGCACCTTTCGCGCCCCGCCGCCCTAATAGGAACCCGCTATGAGCTTAACGAGTGCCCATTCCGTAAACAGCAGCCATGGGAGAATGTCTGATGAAAAAATGAAGCTTGCTAAAATACCGTAAGTCTGCCGGCCACTGGCTCTTGGACTATACCGAGCGTCACGTCTGGTTTTTCATGTAGCCAAAAATCGGAGTATGACAAATATTTAATTTTGGAACACCCTGTATATTTTTACTTCATATCTCAAAGTTATTTCCAGTTCAATAGCTCCTTTAGTACACCATTGTGTCTTGGAAAAAGAAATATTTTAAATATCAAAGTTAAAGTATAGCTCTAAATATCTCTCGAATTTGCATTTGATAAATAATTAATCACACTTTTTTGTTTGTCAAAATATGACAACAGGGTACTGATTATATTTCTGAATTGAAGTATAAAGTGGAGGATATTCCCCTTAAAATCGGAAACTGAAATCTTTCCCGGAAAACCAATAAATTCCGGATTAATAAAAAGGCATTAAATATAATATGAAATACAAATGTGCATTGTCCAAAAGTCTTTTTTTTAATTAAAAAACTTTTTTTTAAATTAAATTGCTAAATTGGTTGAAGCAAAGAGGAGATAATCGTGTAATTATGGTCAAATTGTTACTTTTTGAAACTGAAAAGTTTACGTAAACTGTTATGTAAATATTACGCACAAGTAAATAACATACAAAAATACTTACCGTATTTTTTTATGCACGATAACATAAAGCAGTCGAACTATTGTTTTAATTGTTAACGAACAATTGTTAAAATACTAAAATACATTGCACTAGAGAAATCCTTGGTAGTATTGATTCAACGAAGGGATGAAACTTATTGAAGAGCAGATGATTTACTTCGACTCTTTTGCTTATAACCTTATAGACATGCTGAAATAGCTTATACACGACGCCTCATCAGAAGAAAAATGCTGATGTATGCATTATCATTACGTTTTTGCAGTGTAAAAGATAAGGCTTTTGAATAGCTTGTAGCAGACACAACTGCCAATATTTTTCCCTTTTTGGTAGGCAGCTAGACGGATTGCTTGTTTCATTGAGCAGTATCATTTCACCTCCCCATTTAGTTAAAATGAAAAGTTCAATTTTATTTTTTGTTCGGATATTTAATTTTAAGTTTTTTCCCTGTTTGTAGCTTTTTTGGTCGGTAGAGCTCGGCGCCTCTTAGGCTCTGGCGCCCCCGTGCGCCGCACGGCTTTGCACATTGGCACGGCGCGGCCCTGCTCTAGATACCATAGAACTTGAGTAATTACATTTTTAAGTACATTATCAAAAATAACATCATTCACTGTAACTGCTGATTCATTCATGGTTCAACTCTGATTTTTTCTTTTTTATGTATATATTCATTAAAATACAGTAAAAATCTTTTTATTTATTCTGTGTAAAAAATATTCAAGTTACATATCAAATCAACATGCAAGTAATTATCTTTGAAATGATCTATCTACAACTCTGTAGCACTTTTTAATCAATTTCAAACATAAATTACTCATCAATTATTAACGTTAAATTTTAAAAAAATCTATACACATTTAATACGTTAAACAGTAAAATTTCTGAGAGTTTCATGAAAATCTGAGATGGTCAGACGAAGATTTTTTAACAACTTGATGTTGTTTGATTATACATGGACCCACCCAGCTGAGAGAGAAAAAAACCTTTCTTTTGACTGTACAGTGCGGCTCAAAAGTTTCAGCACATGGCAAATATTCAAATAAAAAGAAAATGATTTAATGGAACACTGTCAAATTTCTACTGTAGGAGGATAGCATGATCCTTAATGTTTGCTTGAAGTTTTTAAAAACATAACCCTAAAGAAAGTCGGAAATTACCAGTTTTTTTTTTTTTTTTTTTCAATGCAAAAGTTTATGCACACAAGTCAGATTTCATGCAAATATCTCTTGAAACTTGATTCCTGGAGTAAAGGCGTGACCTAGACTATAAAGTGCAGAGACTGCTCACTGAATAATTAAAATCCCAAACTCTCTCTAGTTCTCGCCTGAAAACGAGAAAATTTGAAAGCTAAAAGCTGATACTGAATCTACTTTGCAAATTTATCTTTCTTAACACGATCCAAATGCAATAGTGTATGATTTTGCCTGCCTGGAGAGCAATTCAAACATGTGCTTAAAAGCGCAAAGAAAAACATTTTTTACGGATGAAGGAATTAGAAGAACGGCTCAAACCGACACTTTGTCTTTTAATCAGACAAAATTTCAACTAGGATCAAAAATAGCACGTAGCAGCAAAAATAGACAAACAATCAAATCAGGATTCATCAAAAAATAAAAAATTGCAACTGAGCCCTTTCAGAAACAGTGTCCCAAATATGAAAGATTTCAGTTGGAAAAATAGCACATGTATTATCGTGACTATAAAATGAGCGTTACTTTATCTGATGAAAATATATATAATTTGGGTCGCCTAAATGGGTTATTATTCCACTTTTGTAACTTGAAGAAAGATTGGAGGAGCATATGCTGCAAGCAACAAGACGATAGCTTGCTCATGTTATTATGAGCTTTTGCATTTCATTGGCGTACCTGTCTTTTATTCTTAAATAGCAAACAAAATTCGAAAAAAAAAAAAATCTTTTTTAATTTCTGCACTGTATATTCTACATTCCCATATCATTATTCTAAGGAATGTACAACTTCGGTAGGGGAATGTGAGACAAAGTTAAATGGTAAAATACTTTCAGTTTGCAGTGCCACCTGTCCGGCAATATTTTACCTAGGTTTCGTAACCTATAGTTGATTCCAGTCAAAAAATAAAGAGCTCTAAAGATCAACAAAATAAAAAGTGTTAGTCATTTTCAAAACATGATACACATATTGTATTACTTTGTGGTTTATCAAAAATATTTTTTGTTATTATAAAATGATAAAGTTCTTGTAATTACTATTTTAAGTACAGTGAAACATTGCTTAACGGACACCCCTTCAATCCGGAGTTTATTTTTTTCCCGTCCTTTTTCTAAGGTTAAACCATTAAGAATCCCCTCATTAAAGCGAACACTCACTTAACCGGACACGGACACAGCTTATCTTGCAAAAAGCCTCTTTCTTTACTCATTAAAACGGACACCGACGGACAATTTCGGAGAAATCTGCCTAGCTTTTTGTTGGGAGAGAGAAAAAAAAAGTAAGGGATCCATTGAAAATACTTGATTCAGTTTACTTCCAACACAAAGATTGTTTAACACAACGGGAAGCAACCAAAGGGGAATTAGTAACACCTTCCCTCCACAGCAAATGGCAACAAACTACAAAAATTTATTTATCCCATTACAAAAATGCACTGCCATTTTCGAACTTGACAGGAAAAAGTCTGCGGTGGAAAGCGAATGTTGAATCTATTGTTTAGCGTAGGGAATACATTTTTTTTCATTAATTTTCTGTAATTACAAAGATATGGCTGTTAATCAGGGAATAAGTTCTTTTAATATGAGTAGTCAATTGCTCTGTTATAACTAATCTTGCATTCACTTTTCTTGTTCCTCTTCTTAAGTGGACACCCCTTTAAACCGGACAATATTTAGGTTCCCGTAGGTGTCCGTATTGAAGAGGTTTTACTGTATTAATTAGGATCTACTGACCTAGAGTGCAGTACTAATTTAGTTCACATTAGGCATGTTTTTATTTTTAATGTTCATTGCAATTTGTCACAGCACATGAGGCGAAGTGGATGGGACAAAGTGAAATAGTTCATTTCTTTACTGATTAATTCATTTATTGAATCAGTGATGCATTTCTTCATTTATTGATTCATTTCCATTTCTTTCCTTTTTGATTCAATAATTTATTCATTTATTCACTTATTTT
Organism: Uloborus plumipes; assembly: GCA_038373865.1. Classification (NCBI taxonomy): domain Eukaryota; kingdom Metazoa; phylum Arthropoda; class Arachnida; order Araneae; family Uloboridae; genus Uloborus; species Uloborus plumipes. The sequence continues at coordinate 16,447 of JAXGGA010002647.1, forward strand.
TTCATTCATTCACTATGTTTCTCCCTCATTTTCTCCCTATAACATAAATTAATCAATTTATTTTTTTATTTATTCATGAATAATCCATTAATTTGTTCCTCTACACATTAACTTAATGAAAAATATTTTTAATAATCGAATAGAAAATATTTCCTTACAAAAATATTTTATTTTTCATTTTGCCCCATGTTTTTTTGAAGTAAAAATTTCCTACTTTTTTTTTTTTTTTTTTTGAGGATATAAAATAAGTGCCCAAAATCGAAATTAAAATGTTCACCCAAGTTGTAATGCAAAATACATTATTCCTTCTTTATGTGCAATAATTTTTAGAACAAATTTTCAGTTTGTTCATTTTGAAACAGATAAGTTATCTTAACTATTTCACTTTGCCCCACATTCTCTTACTATTCTAGCTAACATTACGACTTGAATTCATAATTAAATCTCAATAATTTTATTACAAGTAAACATGACTTTCTTCAGGCAGCAAAGTTCAATGTTCATCAGTATTATATTACAAAATAATTTTTAAGAAATATTTTCATCATATTACCTGGAGAACATTCGGATTTTGATTATTAAATTCTTGTATCTTTCTAGAAACTTCGGCAATTAACATTTTATGAAATGGATCCCAATGTTTTTCTTTTCGTTCTTTCTATAATAAAAGCACAGGATGAATTATAAATAAATGAAACTTTTTATCCCAGAAATAATGTGAATTGGTAGAACAAAGGACTTAAAACAAAGGGAAACACGGTATTTAAATGTTATTAAATAGTATTTTAAATATTTTTTCCAAAAAGTTTAATGGGAAAAAATTCAGGAACAAAAGAAAATAATAAAAACTGAAATAAATGATAACACAGATACTAAATTCAAGGTTATTAAAACATAAAACTAAAATCATTACATCCTATTTTTCCCTCCTTGCTGCCTGCGGTAGTACATCAATTAAGGAAAAGCACTGATACTCTAATGTATCCAATAATATGAACCATTCAGCCAGAGTACTTCTTTTCACCAATAATGTTTGACATAGAGATAGAGCAATATTTTCAGAGTAAAAACTTGATTTATTAGAAATGAGGCTAAAAGATACACTTTAAATAATAAGAATAAAGATGCTAATACATTACTTAAAACCATCACTTAAAATCAGTCAACATTCATCCCAACACATTATTCAAAATATCCTTCTCCATAGGTCTACAGGCGAATGCCAGCTAGGCAATGCCTGATTTCCTATACTCGATAACGAAGCAAGAAGTGAGGAATCCCGACACATGCAACAGAGAGAGAGTTAGTGCTCCTACACCGATTATGTGTGGGGAGATGCTTTACATACATCACTTGACCTTAGCCTCCATCCACATGTGCCGAAACCCAATCTAGTAGCTTCTACAACAATCGACATGTGTCTCGCCCAGAGCGTGAGTCACTAGGGTGGTCACAAGTAACATGGGGAAAAAAAATTTTAACTAATCTTTTGCGGCACCCCTTAAAATGTGCCAATAGGCTAGAAAATGAGATTTGTAAAGTTTTAGCTTAATCTGACAATATTAACACGTGCCTCAAAGAGGGTGAAGTTAAGAAAAACAGCGATTTTTAACCAATATTCGTAGCTTTTACTCTGTAAAACCAAAACTACTAATAATAAAAGCTAGTGTTCACATTTTTTTAAAAAAAGGGCAGGGTAAACTTCTTAAAGAGGGCACTTTTCATGGGGAAAAAAGGGCACTTTTTACGGAGTAGAAAGGCACTTGGGCATATTGCCGTTTTGGGAGGTAAATTTGAGGTGTTGAATTTGGAAGTTGTAAAAAAAAAATAAAAGGTCTTTACTTCTTTAGAAGCGAAAAAACTACCCCCCCCCCCACCCCCATCGTGCCACCCTGGCTCATACGTATTAAGCGCATACATAAATACGGCACTGTTCATCAGTAGGAACGACTGTTATATCTTTCACACCAAGACAGGCCGTCAGTTGGAGGATCAGGGCAGATGGTCAATTGCCCCCCCCCCCCCTTTGGTTTTGGGAAATTAATGGGCGTGGCTTTTGTTGGTTTTTGGTACAATTGTCATTGAATATATAATCTTTTACCCCCCTGCAAAATTCGAAATTACAGTCTTGCCTCAGGAAAAAGGGGCTAATAACAGGGAAATAAGGCTTAAGGAATCTCACAATTGTTAGTGTTTCACGTTTTCCCATTTATATTCATGAAGAAAAACAACTCTGAAATGGTAAAAAATGCAGTTTTTATTCATATGCTCATTGTGTTCTTTTTTTTTTCATGGATATTTGTGAGAAAGATTTGATGTTTTAAAGTCAAAGTTGTACAAAATCAACCATTAGAATTCATCTCTCATTCCCCCCCCCCCTCCCCAAGGCTTGTCCTGAATTTACAGTTCTTTAACCTAGTAACCCCGATCGAAAGAGACAACTACCAAAGCCCTTGAACAGTTCTATTTTAAAAAGGGTTACAGCATTCTGCTTATTCTGATATTTTATTTTCCTACATCGATAAGGAAGGGGAATAAATTAAGAAAAAAAAACATCAACAACAACCAATATGTTTATAATAAGCGAATCCAATTGAAAACAAATTTTAAAAAAATCACTGAGAGGATGGGAAGTAGGGTTGCAGTAAAAACCAATCAGAGCAGAACAGGGTTACTATAAGTTGCAGTTATCGCCAAAATGTAAGAACGATTTCAATATTTATGATATTAAAACACTTTTCAAATCAATGTTATTATCACTGATTCAAGAAACTTAAAACCAGCGTTTAAGCTATGGCTTGGATAAATTTTGGAGGGAGAACTTCACTTGCTAAATTCCAACAAGATGACGTCATGCGTTCACTCTCTGGCCAATCCAACGTCATTCTCATTTATGCCTGCTTGCAGAAAAAAAAAGATAAATACCAGATGAATCAGTAAAAGAGAAAGGATGCACAAAAATCTTTCAGATAGACTTGTTTGTAAAAAATAAGAGAGAATAGCAAGCGAAGCATTGCCCTATTATCAGGCATATTGTTATTCAAAAAGAAGTGCACCAGATCACATGGACATGAAACAAAAGAATAAAAATAGCTTTCTTGAACAGGTGCAATGTGTGCGTGGGGGGGGGGGGCTGAGTCACCCCATTCCCCCGCCCTCCTGATATTCGATTGGGAACGAAAGTGCTGTCCTCATGATTTTTAGAGTTTTTTTGGACATCGTCCCCCCCCCCCCGGAAAGGGCAAGGCTCATCCTTAGAATTTTTCTGGTGGGGCAGGGCGCGTTCCATCGGGAAGAAGGAGGGCAGGGCGCATCCGCACTTTTTAAAAAACGGTCAGGGCGCCGCGCCCTTTGAAAAACGCAAAACAGGAACGCTACTAAAAGCTTTATTTTGGTCTCATTTTGTAGGAAATTTTATTCTCTTTAAGTCTAATCTTACTTAAAGTATCGAAAAAAAAAGATAAAATATTTTTCAGAATTTTCACAAGTGAGGCTGCAGGGTAAATCCTCGAAATTGCAAGTAACATGGGGAATTTTTTTTTCAACTAATCTTTTGAGGCACCCCCCTAAAATGTGGCAATAGACTAAAAAATGGGATTTGCAAAGTTTTAGCTTAATCGGATAATATTAACATGTGCCTCAAAGAGGGTAAAGTTACGAAAAACAGCGATTTTTAGCCAAAAATCGTAGTTTTTCCTCTGTAAAACCAAAACTATTTGTCCTAGAAACTAAATTTTAATCTCATTTTGTGGGAAATTTTATTTTCTTTAAGTCTAACCTCATAAGTTTCAAAAAAAATGATTGAATATTTTTCAGAATTTTTCAAGTCTGGCTGCAGCTTAAATCCTCGAAATTGCTAAGAAAAATTAAATCATTAAAATGTAAATTAATAAGTTCTTTTAGTAAATTTGATGAAATCTACTTATAATGTTGACTTTTCAGAGAAAAAACAGCAATATTATCACGAATATATAATAAATTTATGTCTTTGAAACTCATAGATAAAATAAATAACTGCGAGTAAAGTTTATGAAATGAGCATTACGAGAGAGTTGAGAAATCATTAAGACACCCCACAACACTTTGCAAATATAGTATTCATAGTTGCAAGTCTTCAAGCAACTAGTTTGGGACACAATAATTGAGATTTAATAGAAAATGGCTCTACCTTCGGTTTCCAGAGATCAACAAGCATGAATTTATGACAGAAAGACAATTTTTAATAGCCGAATGTCTCATCAAAGCACATGTTCCAAGTTACCTTCTTATCATATCTTTTATCATTAAAACTTGAGTTAAATTAAACTGATATTCAGAAAAGCTTCAAGTAACCAAAGGGAGTTCTTATTTTTTGTGAAAAAGCTAAGATGCCAGCCAAACAATCTAAAACCTACGTTACAAACAGAGAAAAACTGTATGATGAGAGGGGAAAGCTGCGAAAAATGCTGAGAGATCCAAAAATGATATTCAAAACCAAAGAGTTAAGGATTTTCCTTTGATAACCAGTTTGTTGTTTCTCATCGGGATTAGCAGAACAGATAATAGCAACTACAGAAGAGACATTAAGTCATGACCGTCAAATTTAATTTTCAGTATAAACGTCATACCCTTTTGTAGACAGCAATTTCGTCAACAAAGATTTAATCTTATCAAAAATCGATTTAGGAATTTAGATTTAGAAGGAGCTGTTGTGTATTGGGATAAGAAATCTCATCCAGTTTTTTACTTAATAAAGACAATTTAGAGGCTAGCAATTTTGATAACTAGTGGTGTTGAAGAGCAGATGATAGGTATTCCCATCCTTAAAAACAGCACGGGCATATACAAGTAAGTGCTGTATATTCAGTAGTTGAGCATTGGGGCTCAGTTTAAAAAAATTATGGAAGCTGAAAGATATGTGTTAGATAAAAAGCAATTCAAAGCAGGTACAGAAGATGAGAATATTAGAAATAAGCAATTTAGGCGAAAATTAAAACTTTCTTGCTGTGAAATTAAAAAACGGTATCCTAGGGACGATTGCAATATATACCCCTATAGATCGTGTAGAAACCAATTTTATGCTAAAGCTAAAAAGACAGTAAATAATTTAATGGTGTTCAATGACACAGCTGAAAGAGGTGTAAAATTAATTCCAGGCTTCCTTTCCTCTTTGACGAAAGACAAGGAGCAACAGTAGCTTTTGCAACATTATGCTGTATGCTAAATGCAGGCACAGTTTTCCACATTTATAAAAAGGTATCCCATCCAAGTCATCAGTAACTTAATTTGTGTGAAGAGTAGTAAAATAACGTTATATAATTTAACAGTATAAGTATAAAGGTGCATTAAAGCTTTTATTGTCATTTTAACTCTTTAATTTCCCTCTTAACCCATTAATTCCTCTATCTTAACACGGGAATTTGTTTCATTTATTTCTAAACTACTGCGAAAATACCCCTTTTTTAATTGACAAATTAAATCCAACAAAAAGCAAATAAATGTAATTGAATATTGTAATGCTTTTAGGTTTTTGCATGAAAATTCCTTATTTTTGATATACCTACAATTTAACATGAAAAATGCGAAATAAATACTCTGGACATGTTGTCAAGAATGAATGAGATAGCACTTAAAGAGAATAAATATCCTACAAAATAAGACCAAAATAAAATTTCTAAGATGAATAGTTTTGGTTTTACAGAGGAAAAACTATAATTTTTGGCTAAAAATCGCTGTTTTTCGTAACTTTACCCTCTTTGAGGCACATGTTAATATTATCCGATTAAGCTAAAACTTTGCAAATCCCATTTTCTAGTCTATTGGCACATTTAAGGAGGGTGGCTCAAAAAATTAGTTGAAAAAAAAATTTGCCCATGTTACTTTACAATTTCGAGGACTTACGCTGCAGCCTGACTTGTGAAAATTCTGAAAAATATTGAATCATTTTTTTCGAAACTTTAAATAAGATTAGACTTAAAGAAAATAAAATTTCCTACAAAATGAGACTAAAATATAGCTTCTAGGATCAGTAGTATTGGTTTTACAGAGTAAAAACTACGATTTTTGGCTAAAAATCGCTGTTTTTCTTAACTTTACCCTCTTTGAGGCAAGTGGTTATATTACCCGATCGAGCTAAACTTTGCAAAACATGTTTTCTATCTCAATGGCATATTTTAGGGGGGTGCCGCAAAAGAAATTCGAAAATTGATTTTTTGTGACCACCCTAGTGCGGTCACTCAAACATGTCCCAACGTAGGATTTGGCCAAAACTCCACTATATTTTGGAATGCAAATATATGAATAAATGATAAGTGATGTCCATAACGGGACAAACTTTTACCCATTATTGATATCTAATAATAATTCACAACAAATTGTTCTTTAAATAAATGATGAGAATACTGTTTGCATCTTCCCATCTCATGAATCACTTCCACTCAGCAGAGAGAGGGACAAAGGGGGGGGGGGGCTGACCTCGAGAAAGAAGTTCCATAGAGGAAAATTGGCAGGATCTATTAATATCTGATTCCAAAGTCAATTCTCTAGTACTCAGGACAAAGTAGAATGACATACATGCCTACAAAGATATGTTCGGGTTTTAATAGCGCACTTACCATTTGGAAGCTTGAAATCCTGATGTAACTATCTAAGAAGCTTTAATTAAATACGAAAAGACAATATTGCTTACTTTTTTCACAAACTCAAGCCTTGTTAGAAGCACAAGCTATTACTAATTACTTTTTTTTTTATAGAATTTGAAAAGTTTGCAGTTTTTCACTTTGCCAATTGGTTAATGTAACAGTACAAGTCATTTATTACTTTACTCATAATGTCTGGCACTTCAATTACACTCAAGGGGGTCAAGTTCTTGATCAGTACCTGGAACTTATTTAGTTGAATTTTATCTGACACAAAGCACTCCATGCAACTGTTTTTTTTCCCTAGAGCCTAAAAAAAAAAAAAAAATCGTCTGACGAGCTTATTTATATTTCTCCAGAAAAACCACAAATGAAAAGCAAGTGAAGGTGCTGTACCGCTTTAATTTTTAGAAATTGTTTTTATGGATGCAAAACTTCATTCTTTTTTTGAAAATTAGAAGCAATCTTGATTTGGAGCAAACGACCAAACATTTTACATACATAGCAGTTGTGTACATCAATGATTAAATGAGGTAGTCGAGAATATTTTTCAATCAAATACTGTATATATTGGCATATAAGTTGAGAAATTTAGCACAAAAATGAGGTCAAAAATGGAGATCTAATTATATGTGGGGCAGAATTTCTGAAAATTTTCTCTGAACAATCCTTAGGAAAATTCACTCGAAAAAATGAACATTGCCCTCAATTTGTATGTGACCCTTTTAAACAAATGATAAAATATTAAAACATTTTGCTACAATTTTTCAAGGTCTGACTAAGAAGTCTTAATTATTACAGTAAAATATCAACTACGTGAAAAGTGAGGAAAATGCTGTATTCTCGATTTTCTTGATAGTTGGTTTGTGGAAATTAATGCTCATTAAAAAAATGAATGCAATAATTATGCGGTGTAAAATTGTATTCATATTAATTCAAAATGGAAGCAACAATTTAAAAAATTGTAATCCAAAAATCACGAAAATCGCAAATGCAGAAATGAATTTTTTTGCACTCAAGTGTAAAAATTGCAGGTTTTTGATCGCAAGAATATTCATTACAGTTTATTTTTCTTATTTTAAAATAATTGCGCCAAAATGATCCTGATTTTTTTTAGAAAAGGGGCTTGACTTAAAAGTGGGCTGTCAATCCCCCCCCCCCCCTTCTGCCCCCCTCATTTTCCTCCTTAAAGAAGTGGAGTCTATGTATATGTAAGATCAACTTATAGGTGACTAAATACTGTATTTCATTTCGACTTTCAGATTTTGAAACCTAGTTCTAAAATTGCAGCTTAAACTTTTAGATTGAACTAATGCTGCACACAACCCACAGTTCATTATAAGGAAAAGAAAAAAAAACTACTTTAATTAGCGCAGAAAACATCTTTGGTATCATTGTGATTGCCCGAATTTGTAATTTTCTTTCTAACATTTGTAGACACATAAGTGTAAGGTAACACATAAGTATATACTATACTTACACAAATACGTTCCTTCAAAGATTTAGGATAAAGTTCATACGCATTCTTCACTCCAATATGAAATCTACCAGTTGGATTTGCCCATGTTGATGGAATCTAGAACATAAAGTATTTTTTATCATACAAATTAATACAAAATAATAAAGAATATAAAAATTTATAAGAGAATATATTAGCATAATTATGTGTTGCATATTTTCTTGCAAAACACTTTGCTGATCTTTTAATTTTATGAAAACGAAAAAAAAATCAAGAGATATAATAATATAAGATTTAGAAATCCACATTAGATACAAGTTCAAATTTAGAATTATTTGCAGGTCATATTTTTAAGCAAGTATCTTTTCAAATAAATAAGGCACTGCAGCAATATTGCCACATTTTGACATATCTGCACCCAGTAGCAGATTAATAAATTAGGAGTAAATTAATAGATTTGGAGGTGCATTACAGATCTGCAGAACTAAAAAAATATTTTTCATGTGCCTTTATGGATCCCTTTTAGAGCCCCTCACAATTGTGACATGGTAGATCTGTCGCTCTATTTGTCAGTCACAAACAGGGTTGGAAAATAAACGGGGTATTTTGAAAAAAAAAACAAAAAAAAAATTTTTTTTTGCTTGTTTAAACCAGGTTTTTTTATTTAAACTGGGTTTTTTTAGTTTTAATATAATTTTCGAAAAAGAAAAAAAAATTTCCAGAAAGTAATAAAAGTTTGGTGTAATTAATAATCAATCAATCTTCAACAGTCATAAAACCACATTTCTTGACTATTTAAGGAGATAAGAGCAAAACATTGTAATTTAATTACATCATTAAAATAGCTATTTTATAGGAAAAATATTGATTGAAATAAACTCAATTAATATATTGGTATAAATGCATAGATCTCTCAGGAAATACTTCAAGAAGTAGATATGATGAAGGTTGAGACTAAAAGTAGTGATGATCCAAGAAAAAACAATTTATTGTATCAAAACAAATAATAATAATTATTAAATAACGGGGAGAAAAAGCATATTTTGAAGCAAAATCTAAACAAATTCAAAAAGAAAAGTTTCACCTTATGATCTTGTAAACAAGTAAGCAGAAATAGCATTGAAATTCAAAATATAAAATGTACAAACTCCTTAGAAAAAGTAAATTAGTAGCAAATTCTGTTTCATGAAATATATTTTGCAGAAAATGTAACACCTTCTGCAAGAAATTGAAAAATGCAATCCGATTATTTTTAAAAGTATTCAACTATCTACTTCTAAATCAGCTTCAGAAAAGAATAAATATTTTTATCACTTGCAATTATTCATTCAGTGCTCTCGCACTTATGTTATGGCTCTGCGAAAGCTTTAAAAACTTGCTTTTTTGTTCAAAATATTAAATAACAAAAAATAATAATTTATAATGTAATGGATTTACATATTTTATTGTGATGTGAAGTTTGGTTTTGTGTTATTGTAAAACAATATTTTACATATATTTCAAATATTTATATGTAGGCTGTCTCATTTATATTTAGTATGGCTTTAAAAACATTTTGATTCAAATTTAAACCAAGAAAAAGTTTTTCCCTAAACTGTATTTTAAAAAAATACATGTATTTCAATCAATTAAAAGCCTTGAATAAAAAAAACTAGCTTTGAAGCTTTTTCCAACCCTAATTTGTTTCTAATTTTTGATTGAACGAAGCCAAATGTTGAAAATATTCTTTCAACACTTGCAGATGAGGCTTTTGCTGTAATCAGCTGCTCAATTTCAGTGAACACTTTATTGTTGAATTCATTTATTTGAGTTTGCTGACTTTTCCACCATTCATATGGAGTAACTTCTTGTATTACACTTGGATCAAAATAATGCTCCTCAAAAGGTGAGGATTTTGCACTGAATTTCACTACGAGTGAAAGCATGGAGTTGCTTGGATATTTCAATTTCCCAAAATTTAGTGCTTCTTTCTTCTCTTGTTCAGACAGTTCGTTCCGACTATATCTTGGGTCAAACATGTACGCCAAAAAGTGGGAAGGTGTCAGAGGCAATTTATATCTACTTTTTAAAAATTCTTGGACATCCTTACTCAAATGTTTCTCTCAGAATATTTTTTTAAGCTCTTTCCAAATAGAAACAGCATCAGCAATAGAAAAATTATTGCTTTGAATTTTGTCTAAAGCAATTGAAGTTGGCCTTAATTGTTCAAACATATTAATTTTTTAATTTTGATACTTCATATTATGAAACATAATGGCTCCTTAAATTTAAATGTATGAAAATTAAAAGCCGAAGTTTTAAAGAGCAAATAGATGCACATAAATGGAAACCTGGCACCTGTGGAAAATGAATTGAGCAAAATATAATGGATTGCATCTGTAATACATATGCAATCTTTTATAAATATTAATTATTCATGTAAATTATGTGTTATGAAGAAAGTTTGTCTAAATCTGCACAAGTGTAATATATTACAGAATGAGAAATGTTATATTGATTTAAAAAAACATAATTTTGCAAACTTTTAATAAATTTAAAAAAAATCATTTTCTTAATTATTTATGTCTACAACTTTGCATAAACTAAATTTTACATGTTTTAAAATGCGCATAAAATAAATGTAAACATCTGAAGAAATTTTTTTCCTTCTTTTTTTGTCATTTTTTGAAAAAAAAAAAAAAAAAAAAACAATTTAAAAAAAAAAACTGCATGGTTTAAAAAAAAACGATTGGTTTAAACCGTGGTTTAAACCAAACAAAACTGGCACAAAGGCCAGTAAGGAAGTATTCTTTAAAAAACTCATATTTCTTTATGCGAAATTAAAATATCTGCAATGGTTGAAAACCCTGCTAATTGTAAAATATACAACGGGATCGCTTTTCTGCGCATGTAAAAGGCATTAGAGTAGACAAAATTTAGACAGATATTGGAAACGAGAGGTAAAATACTATCAACCTTTTTTTATAGCACTACCCTAATCTGCAGATAGACTGACTAAATGAGAAAATACTTAGTATAATTCCTTTCTCTGAAAACTAAAAAAATCTCCATTTCAAATTTTTAACAGGGTTTGAAAATAGGGTATAAAAGCCAGGCTTATCAGGGTTCGCCAAAGTCGGCCACCCACTTGAAAAACCCACAATGTCGGTAAAGTGGGGTTTTTCAAAATTTATTGCATATTAAAAACATTCATTTCAGACACAAACTAAATGTTATGAATATTTTGATCCATACTAAATCTGGAAATTGGTATCGATCAATTAAGTTATAAAATTTAGTTTGTTATAATATTTAGTCTTAGGCAGTACCTGGTCTAGAAATTGCCATCATCCTTTCCTGACAGTTTATCAGGTATTAAACATAAAACTGTACGTGAATTTCCCTTATTTGTTTTTTTTTGTTATACTTCAAAGAAAAAAAAAAGCAATAGTAACTTAAATCTATGAATTCAATCAATATCAATTTAAAAAATTCAATATTACAATGCTTTTTCCAAATGTGTCGAACTTTTTAGGAGGTCACAGTGACCTCTCTTCAGGGCTCCCCCGATTCTATGAAATGTAAAAGTAGCTGTACAATGTTTGAAAAGAGAATATTAAAATGATAATTGAAAAACCCCCCCGAGTCAGGCCCGTCATTTGGGGGGGGGCAGGGGGGTCAAATGCCCCAGGCTCGAGAAATCAATGTATTTACATATAAGTGGGCGTGGTTTTTGATGTTTCCCGGTGAAATTGCATTGTGTTTGGACCCTTTGCCTCCCCCCCCCCGGAAAAACTTGAAATGACGTCCCTGCTCCGAGTTTTTCATCAAAAAGTCGAAAAATCCCGGGTTTTGATCAGGGTGTCAATGATTTAAATCAATTGATTTAAATCAGTGATTTAAATCGCGATTCAAATCAATTGATTTTTTTTTAAAAAATCATTGATTTAAATCACTTTTTATTTTAATCCTTAAAAAATTCTCTTGGACAATCCCAATTTCATTATTTTTACCATTTTCTTTTAGAGCTTTGATTTCCATCTAATAAATAGAAAAGTAATCCTACTCATCCCCCCTCCACAGATGCTGGAAGGTTGCAGTCCAAATAATTTGTATGCACAAATAGTGCTATTTGTTGTCTAATATGTTAAATAAAGAAAATACATGCAGGTGCAGGGCAGGTGTTGCAAAGCGTGAATTGAGGGGGGAGGGACATGATAGAATGTGTGTGATATACTTTCAGTGAAATGAAAAAACAAAAACATCCAAACAGAAGATGAATTTTCTATGCCTTGGATTAGCAACTGGAGGGGGGGGGGGACAGTCTTTATTAATGGCTGAAATGGAACATATTCCAGCTTTACAAAACAAAAGCAAAATAAAGAGGGGGGCTGAATGAAGTGAGGATTGGGTTGAGCTTCCTGCCCCATTTGATTTTTATCCTAGCTAGTAGACAGGATTATTTTCAGATTGGCTCCTAACACTTTTTTCTGATTTTCTTACTGGTGAAGTTTTACTTCAAAGGTGTTTTTGTATTTTTAAAAACTTAAAGGTAAGTTGTTCATAAATAAAAATTAATAACAGAAGTTTCTAATTTTTTTTAAAAATAAAAAAAATCCGATTTAAATCAAAAAAATCTGATTTAAATCAAAAAAATCCGATCTTTTTGATTTTTTTAAAAAAATCATTGATTTTTTTACAGCCTGGTTTTGATTTAAAAAAAAACCAGGCGGGCTGGGCTTTTTCAAACCCTGAGGCTTGTTGACAACCAGCTTTTTCATTTTAGTAGCCACATTATTCTGCTTAGGCGTAATTTTAAACTAAATTGCTTAAGCAGAATTAATAGCTGCTAAATTAGAAGTGTTTTTTTTTTTACTTCTTCTTCTGGGGACCCTTTGCCATTGTTTAAATTTTGCGAAGCTCCCTAGCAAAGGCTAGATCCAGAACTTAGAAAGGCAGTGTAACTTTTACATTTGAGTGTTTAAAAACAGAACAAATCATGTGGTAGGATTTTTCTAAAGCCAACTGAAACCATCATTGAAAAAAATTAAAACAACTAAAGCTCCGGGACCAGATAATATTAATCCAAAAATTCTAGTAGAAGGAGCGGAGGAATTAGTGGAAGTTATTGTTAATATATTAAATGCTTTGTATAATTCAGGGATAGTGCCAGAGGACTGGAAACTAGCTAACGTTACGCCACTCTTCAAGAAAGGGTCTAGAGGTAATGCAGGAAATTATAGACCTGTGAGTGACTTCAGTGGTTTGTAAAATTTTTGAAACATTGATCAAAATTAAGATTACAAATTTCTTAGAAAATAATGGGCTGTTGACTAGTTTGCAGTATGGTTTCAGAAAAGGTAAATCGTGGGAATTTGGAACAGCTTACCGGAAGAGGCGGTAAGAAGCAAAGGAGTAGATGGCTTTAAGAGGGCCATTGATCGTCATTGGGGTCTTTAATTTGACTAGGACCAGCCCAGTTGGGCCCAGAGCCTGCTGCTGGTCGTAGCATTTGTATTTGTATTTGTATCAGACAAAGGCAGAATCAATAGAGGTATAAAAAAAAATTAATTTCATATGGGGATTAACTTACTCTGAGGGTTTTGGAACGCTCTCTTACTATTGAAAATTTAAATTCAATTACTTCAAAAATATTTTTCATTGCGAAATCATCGTAAAATTAATAACTTGCAAGAGCTATTAAATATTTTTTAGTCTCTTTTTTAGGCTACCCAAAAGTGACTTCTATTTTTTTTATTTTGTTGCTTTTCTGATGGCCTATCTAGTTGGGAATCTCTGGACTAAGTTTGAATATTCAGGCACACAGATCAAAGGTATCTCTGCCAGCTCACAATAACCCAGGGCCGTATTTAAGGGGTGGGTTTTTAGGGTTCAAACCCCCTCCGAAATTTTTCTAATCTATTACAAAAATGCTTTCCATAGTTTCTCCCGGAAAATAATATTATTGCTATTTAATTTTAATTTTCTTATTTAGTTTGAAACTGCATAAATAAATTATCATTATTGAATAAAATTGTACAAATTAAGGGTTTTTTCTGCAGTGTTTATTTTTATTGTAAGAATTGCAAACATAATTTTTTAACAATACACCTTTTCCTCTGAACTTTTAATACCACAAAAAAAAAAAAAAAAACACCACATTTTTTCAGATTTGTAAGTACCGAACTCGATATTTAAAACATCTTACAAGTGTCGTAAAATTGAAATTTCAAAGGTACTCCTTTGAATGTGTGTATATGAGTATACTCATCTATCCAGATTTGTTTTTCTTCATTGAAAAGATGGATGTTTTTTTCTTTTTTTTTTTTTTCTTTTTTTCATGTCAATACCCTTTTCACATCTATTGTAACAAAAATCAGCAGAATATAGAACATGAAATCAAACTTTATTGACTTTATACATTTCACAAAAAATATGTTTGGTAAAACCCTCCCCGAAACTAAGGTCTGGTCACGACCCTGCAATAAGCAGTGACAAAAGAATGAATCAGATTCTAATGACACTACACTCTTTTTAATAATAAAAATGAATCAAATACCTACATTATGAAAATATATGTTCTAAAGCAAAAAAATGCAGTCATATGTTTCAGAACTATAGGAAGCCGACTTTTTTTTTTTTAATGTGAGCTTATGGATGAAAAACATCCGACAAATGTGAAATTTCTGAATTCATCGCTGAACTTCCTGTCTGTCTTTGCATCCATAAGCTCACATTTTTTTTGCAATGATAAGAAGTGCCTTTGTATTGTCGAAACATCTATCTGCAATTATTTGCAATTTTGTACTTAATAATGCTTTTCGTATTTTTTAATTTCTAATTATACTCGATGGGGATGAAAAACACAGTGAGTAAACAAATTATTTAATACGATAATGCCTTTTGTTTAGTCATGTATCAATAAAAGCAAGAGGTGAACTTTTCACATTGACTTCTCTACAAATTTTGAAGAAAAACACTGTTTATTGTAAATATTAATAACAATTATTGGACGATACACATATCTGCAGCAACTGCATCTACACAGTTGCAAAAGTACCTGTGCACAACATTAGAGGCGGCCCTAGCGCCGGACATTCCGGACCCCTGTCCGGGGCGGTAAATTTTTAGGGGCGTCATTTTGGGTCGAACATCTAAAAGAAAGTTTTCTTTAACGAAAGAAAAGTATTAACTAATTTAAAAATAAACATTCATTCTGCACTTCGGAATCCTGAAAGGTATGAGTGTAGCGATGTTTAAGCGTGTTATTTAAGTATATCCCCTTCAACACAGCATTTTTGGCTATTTCAACACAGCCTTTAAAATTAAACGATTTTTTTTATATTTATAAAATAAATCAATCTTTAGAAACTATAACTGTCAATGGAGGAATTTTAAAAAACAAACTACAGTAGATAACTTTTTTAAGCATGTCAAGGTTTCGAAAATGTTTTTAGAAGACACGAACCTAGTTTTTTGGGAGGGGAAAAAATCTGAACTCACCAAATGGATACGCCGAATTTTACCGAATGAATAAAAGATAAATTAATAAAATATGTGCATGCATAAATACTTACATCTTATGAGAAAAGACATAAGGCATAGTTAAAAAATAATAATAATACATGATTGCAATGTTGCAAAACATTTTTTGTAAAAGTAGCTCAGCTAGTGCTCACTACTTGCTTAATCATAGGCGACAAAGTTTTAATAAAATTTCAATTTTTTTTAAAGATCAAACATTCTTTAATACTTTCAAAGAATTTAAATATTTTCCTATTCAAAAAGGGAAATTATCTTGGATCAAAATTACTTTTCATAACCGACACCTCTCTCTCTTGATAAAAAAAAAGATCCACAAATTGATGTAACTATTGGCAATCAATTGAAGCTAAAATTTATTCAAATTGATATTATGCCTTTTTAGATTAAATCCTAAAGATTTAGTCCCAAAATTTCCAAAAGGAATGTAAAACATCGTTACTTCCTGCGCTGCAGCAAAAGCAAAATTCAGAAGCAATTAGATGCTGAAGCTGACATTAGGTTGCTAATTTAAACAGTTATCCCAGACGTTTTAAATACTTTCCAATGAAAAACCATCACAGCCAAGTCATGAATTAGCTGAACAGATTGATTTAAAAATTGACTCAGAAAGTTTGCAGGATTAAAAGTCAAAAAGAATTTAAAAAAAAAAAACTTTAGTTTTTTTCCTAGTACTCCTGCAATACATTTACCGTTGTACAACAATACATTATCTGGTATTTCTGATATAGCAAGCAATTATCAATCTCTCATCAAATTGTCCTAAAACTGTGCATCAGCAGATACAAGTATAAATTAGCTGCATTTTTTAAATGAATATTTTATAAACTTTAGATAATTGATTCTATGCATATACATTTAGAAATTTAGGACACGATATGTATTTCTAATACCGTGAAGCACCGTTTATACGTTTTTCAAGGGAACGTTTTTCAAGGGGAGAAAAAACGTATAAATGAAAATTACAAAAAAAATAAGAAAAAACGAGTGTTTGTGGTTGAAAGTAACTTGAGGGTTATAAGAAAAATAAAATGATGAAATACAATGAAAGGAAGCATGTAATACTTCATTTCATTGCACATTTTCATACCACATTTAGCTTTTTTTGAAATTTCTTCTGCCTTCTCCATAAGCAAAGGACCACTGATGGGAATTTTTGCACTGCGACACTGGTTGAAAGAAGCACTCTCTCTACATCAGTGAATTTTCCACTTTGGACTCTAAGTTTTTTCGAAGCATTCGCTTCTTTGATGGTGACTTTCCTCTATGATTTTGCGCTAGTAAAATAGCGTGTTTAGAGTTGACACAGTCTAAATTTTTAGCAAAATCCACTCTTTTTACAAGTGGATTTTCATCCACTTCCTTCAAAATGAGCATTTTGTCTTTTAACGACAGAGATTTTCTGCAACAACCTTATCTGTTAAGAGAATACGGAATTGCTGCGGAATGGGGGAAGGGGGTGGTTACCTTCGTCTCGTCTTATGTTCAACTGGACAGGTGTAGGTCAAGGTCAGATGTGATTTCTAGGAACTGGACAATCAGCATCAGCTTAGAATCTGGGGTTGAAATGTGCATAATCGCTCTTTTTGACTCAGATTTTAAAAAACGTATAAATGAAACTGCGATTTCAGGAAAGCGTATAAAAGAAATTTTTTTACATTAGTATGTATTGGACTCTGCCGGGATCGAGAGTAAAAACGTATAAATGATAAAACGTATAAAAGAGAAATGTATAAACGGTGCTTCACTGTAGTTACATACACCCAATGTGTGTGTAAGGTGAACCCACTCAATGAAAATATGTAAAGCTCATACTTATTTTTTTCTTTTTTGAGCCCACTGCCAAAAATATTGTGGTATTTGTTTTTATTCTCTTTTGTTTCTTTAAATTTATAGCTTTAATAAGTATAAGTAGAGCTGGATTTATCCACAAGCTAAACAAATTCATTTCCATATATGTGAAATCCTTGAAAGTTTTTTTTTTTTTTTTTAAGTACCATATTCAGCTCCTTAATGTTTCCTGCATCAAAAATACAAAACTCATGATTCTCGGATTTCTGTAGCATACTGCTCGAGATAAATTTTTGTGATTTATGTTTCATTTCTTGCTATTTATTTAATCCCACACTTAATATTTTGGAAGTTTGTTATTGCTTGCTTTTATCTATACTGGATTCTGTCAATATGTTTAGCGCAAGAAAAAAATACTATACTACCTCTACTCTTCTTGTTTTGTAATTGAAAAGTATAGTTGTTGTAAGAAATCTCTAGTAACATCTATTTCTTAATTTAAAACGCACGTTTCTAATAAAATTAGTGCAATCTGTGAAACTAAGCAATTTGCAACTGGAAAGCGCAAATAAAGTGCCTTAAATATAGTTGTAAATATAGTTGAAAACAGTTAAATAAGTCTTCGAAACTTCTTAAAAGTTCTGCAACTCCTTTTCTTAGCAAGGGCATAGATCATTAATTGTTGGCCGGGATGTTCCTCTCCTGTTTTCCAAATCACACCATTTTTTTAAATCTTTTTATGCATTTTTTATTGATCATTTTATATTAAATTCAGTCTTGTGTTAGTCGGTGGATTGGAGAGACGATCAAACACCAACTCTATATCGAAAGCTGATGTCAGTTTTCTTTTCTCCACCCAAGTGCTTTCTTTATTGATTAATGTCATCGATTTATAGAACCACAAGCACAAGTAATCTACATTTTGATTGATTTTAATTTGCAAAATAAGGTATAACTTTTAAAAGGTATTATTTAATTATTTTTCTCCTGTTGTTTTTGTAGTCTTAATTACCCCTTATAGGCCTTAAAACGTAGAATTTTAGATCTATTTTACAAAACTTTTCCCGGTGGAGAAACTCCTGAACCCCCTAAAATTGCAGATATCCCATACTTCGTTGAAAATAGTCACTGCATCATTCTTCTCATCCTCATACATAACACCCTTCAAGATCAATCAAAACAAAAAGAAGAAAGAAGAAAAAGAAAGACGATAGCATGGAGGTGAAAAACCGCCGTTAAAAAAATGAGGTTCTGTATCAGCGAAAAAAAAAGACACATAGGTGACAAAAATATACTGTTGTGATTACAGCAATGTTTTTTGGACTACAAAGGGGCCCTATATAGCTAAAATAACTTAAGGCGACGTTCGGTCTAATTCGGACAATGAATATAGGATTTTATTTCATCACGCCGTTTTAAAATTCAAATCTATTTAATGGGTTGTATTTACAATCCATTTATTTCCTTTTAGACTTTAATCGTGGAGAGGGACGGCATTTTGCATTTTTGTCCGGGGTGGCAAAACTGCTAGGGCCGCCCCTGCACAACATGCATCTATATTATCTAGCTATGCTATCATGTGTCCTCCAAGTCATTTCATACATGCAAATTTAAGGTAAGTATATATAACAAATACATTTTATACACATTGTCCATATCTCTTAAAGAGAACCAGAAAACTAAGCTGTTTATATTTTTGTAAACTCTACAAAGAAGACTATTTCTTAAAGTTATTTTAATATAGCCATTCTTTGGTAAGTTTCAAGCTTTGAAAAGGCTTATTCTATAGTTTAAAATAGGAGAGGGGAGGTGCATAAGAGAATATATATTCTCATAAATTCATCTGTAAGAGGCAAATAAAAGTTCTTGAACAAATCAGAAATATAAAAATAAACATATATTGCATAAAGCTTAATTAAATTTCAACATAAGAAACCTTTAATTTTCGTCCTGTAAGCCCAGTGATACAGCCATCAATTGCAGTTACTATAGTAGATGTATCAACATCTCCAGCACCAGTAGCATCCATCATCTCAATGATCTTAGGCTTTCCATCACTAGTTTTCTACAAAATACATTTTAAATACAATAATTTCTTAACATTGCAAAGTATTTCAGGGATCAATGACTATACATAATAAGTATGAAATTTATAATTGAAGAGTAACACAAGAATTTAATTACTAGTTTTTTTTTTTTTTTTTTTTCAAAACTAATATTATGACTAAGTCATAATTAATGGAACACATTCTTTAGCATTATAACATCTAATTTTCAATTCAGTGAAGCCCGCATTCACATCAATGCATTACATTCATAGTTCAAAGCTTATGAGCTACAGGAATCAATCTAACTCATTTAAGTGGGCAAAACCAAAAAAGTTTTTTATAAAGGGAGGGAGGAGCTTTAAGAACTTGTCTGTCTGGAATAGTGCTGCTGTCAAGCTAGAAGCACATGTAACCTCATTAAAGCTGAAAATTAACTTAAAACTAGTAGGTAAAATTATTCCAACATGTCAGCAAGAGGATACAAGCAGTTGTGTTATTCCACTTGTAAAATGAAGGATTACTTATACCATGTTGTTGCAGTGTTAGAAACAAGTGATAGTCGCATTTCAAGACCAAAATTTTTTGTTTTGAGGCCCAGATTTTCAACTCTAGGAGCCAACGTTGGTGCCTAAAATTATGCTTACCATCGAAGCTCCCAGACCCATTGTAACAAAGACCTGTGATTGATCCAAATGATAAATTTGTAAAAGTAATTTTAAAATGCAATCAATTTGGTTTTTAAGAGCCATGTTCTTCTGCATTACAAATCTTTTTATACATGATTTTGACAATATGGAGAGTTTACATTTTAACAATTCTTTAAATTTGGCTACATGTATATTTGATTCATTGCAAGTAAACTTAGACTGTTCATTTTGAAGTTTAAAAACGAAAATAGGCGTCATTATGACGCCTAGATTTAAACAAGATTTGCACTCAATTTTATTTTTAAAAAATGAAGGAATTCGAGTCTTGAAGAAGAAAAATGAAATTTTTTTTAGTTATTTATGAATTATGTTAAGAAAACTATTTCATATTTTTTTTGCAAAAACTTATATCTTATTACAGGTACATTTAGATTGTTCATATGTGCCCAAAAGCAGTCTCCAAAAGTGCACCTTAGCTAGGTTTTTATAATTTTGTTACACTTAGTTAAGAAGGAAATATTTTTAACAAATTTGATTAAAAAATCATTATGTTCAAAAAATAAGCTATTTACTTTTGATATAATTAATTTACACAATATAATACAAACATATATTTATTAGTTTACAAACAAATCCATCAAAATAATTTCAAGTTTCAAAATTGCCAGATTGACAGAACTCAGAAAATTTTACAGACAATCACTTGAAATTTTCATGGGAAGTGGATCATAGTGCTGCTATTGAAGTGTATATGTTTCAATAATAAGTTTTTATAATTATCACATTTTATTTTTAAGTTAGGGAAAATTGAGCAGTCCAGATGCATCGCCCGCCTCCCCCAGCTATAGTTAATTTTACTTGGGCCCATCATTTGTGTATGGATGAGTAAAAGGGAAACCTGTTTCCACCTGGATGTGGAAAATCAATATATTTACAGATAAGTAGCTGTGGTTTTCTTGTTTTTGATAAAAATGCATCAAGAATATATCCCATTCTGTCTAGAAAATTATGAGGTAATGGGTCTGTGCATATCATAGACTGTTCAATATTTCTTATAAACTGTACCTTTGTATAAGTTGTGAACAATTTTTAATGTTGATACAAAAAATAATAAAAAGAAGAACTCAGGCACTCATTCAGTTTAAAATTTACTTCAAAAATTACTATAAATATGCATCCCATAACATATATTTGCAACAACACATACTCATTATATTCAAATATTTGCTTTTCTGTAACAGTTTAAGCCAGCTCTTTAGTGGTTAAATCCAGTTCGGCCGGCTGAAACCGGTTTTTACCAATGACATGGTAGAAATCAACTTTGTCCGACCAAAGCTACATCCCTGGTATAAAATGTCAAGATGTACTCATAAAATGAGTAAGATGTTATTTAAATTTACATTTTAAATCTTTTGCATTTGAAACGTAAACATGACCTAAAGATTTATTCATCAGAGAAGAAAAAAATTACATCGAGCCAATGACTTGGCATAAAAACACAGAATACAATGAACAGCCTTGACAGCTAATACAGGAAAATATGATTACCTGTAAACCTTTCGCTCCAGGATCAATACCAGAATCTAAGATTGCTATTATAACTCCGCGACCATCATACTCTGGGTATTTCGTTAAAAAGCTAGAGACGTTAGTTTCTCTTTTCGGTAATAATGCCCAAACTGGAAAGTCTGCTCCTGTGTCACAAGCCATTATCAATACAACCCACCGACGACAAACTTCTAGTTTGCCTGCTTCTGCCGCTTAACGAACTAGACGGCACGAATATTCTAATAGAAATTTAACGCCAGTAATGGCCAAACCATCGGATAGTTCTCCGCTTTTTGGCAACTTCGTGACGTTACGTTTGTTCTTCGTCATAAAATCACATACAGATTTTATTGTAATCATTAAAATACACATTAAGTATTCCTTTTTTTACCGTGTGCCAATATATATGAACGAGAAGAACATTTTTCGTTTGAGTATCAGAAATTTAATTAGACCGTAAAACGCCATATCTTGCAACCCAGTGATTGCGCCAAGGTAAAGATCTGTGCTGCTTTTACCGTTACGACATGATGCCAGGAGTAAAATAAAGTTGACCAAATAAAAATTTAAACCAGTGATATAAAACCAAAAAGTGTATCAGAAATTAGAGTTAGTGCTTTTGCATAAATTTTTTAAGGATTTTTGCCCTATAAAATTGTAAAAATGCAGCTACCATGCCATGCACACTGTCTGTATTGAAGAGGGGAGACATTGTTTGTAGAACTCTCGTCGTTCTGCGTTTTCTGTTTGTTTACATGTGCGAGCAACTGCAAGTGGAAGCATTACAATAATTACAATAAGACTTCCCTTGTGGTACAAACACAGACCTCTAAAAACTTTCAATCGATCAAAAAAGCATAGCAACAGTGCATTTGTATTTCTGCCTCTAATGAGAGATTATTATCAGTTTAATCAGGATAACCTTTGTATTTTCAATTTATTACTTATACAGTGTTTATGCGCAAAAAATGTATTTGCTTGTGCATTTCTGTCCTAAATAAGCAAACAAACAACGATGTTTTACCTTCTGTAAACTTTTAACTTGTGATTAAAGCTGACTATTGCGGTTTGAAACTCACATCAGTCAAAATATAATTGTGTTACAAAATAACTTCTTTCTCTAAATGAATTAGAAAAGATATTCATATTCATAAATTTCAATATCGGATCTATTCAGGTTCTCTCAAAACTCTTTTTTTTGCAGCAGTAGCATTTATTTTAATAGCAAGAAGTAGAGTCATATGACAGCTTTCGTATAGTTTTTTTTTTTCTTTCAAGCAAAAACATAATCTTTTTAAAGCTAGTATATGTTATTTTACTGATTTGGATGTATAAGTTGTGGAGACCTTGGAGAAATGCATCTATTTTCAGCAACATTATGTTCTCTCGGTATAGTCAGGAACACAGAAATAATTGTCTTCCTGACTACTTATCAGGATCGGACTGCAACATTGCTGCAGTAATTCATGGCAGCTTCCAGTTGTTTGAAAATTTTGTTTCTGAAGAGGAAGAAATGAACCTCATTGCTGAAGTTGATCCCTTTCTAAAAAGACGCCGGTATGAACTAGATCATTGGGATGGGGTAAGTCAATTTCACATTTTAGCTGTAGTATTCATTACTAACATAATTTTATGGTGTGTCAAATTTAAAAGTATGAAAACAAGTTGTTAAAAAATAATCTTTCATCTCATTTTATGCTACCTAATTAGTTTATTTCTACTTTTTCTCTTTTTATTGAGCTCTACTATACCATCTATTATTAAACTTGAGTTGAACCACATTATTTGTTTTACATCACATTATGAAAGTTTTTTGGAAAAGTTATACTAAAACTACACAGTCCAGTCACATTAATGTGACCACCTGTCAAAGGCCAGAATAGCCACCTTTCTCAGAACGGATTACTGCAAGACGTGCAGGAAGAGAGTCGATTAGGTACCTGAATGTGTTTACTGGGATGTTGAGCCATGCCGACTCCAATACCGTGGCCAGCTGCACCCCAAGCAGCACAAAGGCGTTCAAAACACGTTCTGCAACATGTACAGAGCGCACCAGCCGGCACGTTCAAAACACGTTCTCGCAGCACGTGTTGTCAACGTCTATGTGTCTCATCGATCGATGGTAATATGACACGTCGAAATCTGGTGTTGACCACCTTTTTTTGTCCCAGTTTTGAACGTGGAATGATAGGTTATATTTAGGTTCTGGAAATACGTTTGCTTTCAGTGCTCCCCAGCTAAAAAAGTATACTACGTATACCCCACTATACGTGGCCATGACGTGTTTTAACCGTGACGTCATTTTTGATCCATGATCGTCGCCATCTTGGTTATAATTATTTAATTACTTAATTAATTTAATTATTGATTGTTTAATTACTTTGAATTAATATATTCATTCCGCGGGATTCGAACGCGGGTCCCTTGCGACTCCAGCAGGACACACTAACCACTAGACGCTACTTGATCATATCGAGGGAGAAAAATAATGCTTTAAAAGAAAATTTTTTTGCAGGAGGCGCCATCTATGAAAGACTAAGGGCATAAATCATATCATTTTATTAGTATAACTATAATGTTTTTTTACTGAAATGTATGCAAATCTGATTAGGATCTTGGGAGAAAGAGTTGTTTAGGATAAAACTTAAAGTTTCTGCAGATATGATTCCTCCCCCCTTTCTAAAAAGCAGCAATTCACGACCTCAATTCTGAGAAATTAAGCACCTCCTTAAGCGCTGAAATGACACCGTGATAATATTACTGTTTTTGCACGTCAAATATCATGTTCCTTAAGCACTGAAATGACACCGTGATAATATTACTGTTTTTGCACGTCAAATATCACGTTCCTTAAGCACTGAAATGACACCGTGATAATATTACTGTTTTTACACGTCAAATATCACGTTCCTTAAGCACTGAAATGACACCGTGATAATATTACTATTTTTGCACGTCAAATATCACGTTCCTTAAGCACTTAAATGACACCGTAATAATATTACTGTTTTTGCACGTCAAATATCACGTTCTTTAAGCACTGAAATGACACCGTGATAATATTACTGTTTTTGCACGTCGAATATAACGTTCAAGGGACACTTAGCACCGTTATTTGACCAATAACACCATTTTTGCAACAAATTTGAACGTTCTGGTGCTGCTGGAGACTGGATTACGTGGGTGAGGATAAATGGTGCTAACAGCCCAATCGAGATGGTCCCACAGATTCTCGATTGGGCTTAAGTTAGGTGAGTTTACTAACCAGGGGAGAACGATAAACTCATCGTGGTGCCCTTCGAACCACGCATGTTCACTGGAAGCTGTATAGTACTTCACATTGTCCTGCTGGTCGATGCCATCATCCTGAGGAAAAGCAATATTCATATAGGGGTTGACATGGTCCGCAAGGGCAGATGCGTACTTGTATTGATGCATCGTGCCTTTCACAATGATAAGAGAACCCATGGAACCCCAGTTAAACATACCCCAGACCATAATGCTCCTGCCTCCAGCTTGTACCGTTCCGGCAATGGTTGCAGGGTGTTTGCTTCCAGACATTTCGCGCCTTCTAAGCCAACATACGTCTGTCTGATGGAGCAAAAAACGTGATTCATTAGTAAATGCTACCTGTCGCCCCTCAATATATGTCCAGTAGGGTGGTCACAAAAAATCAATTTTGAATTTCTTTTGCGACACCCCCCTAAAATGTGCCAATGGGCTAGAAAATGAGATTTGCAAAGTTTCAGCTGAATCGGATAATATTAACACGTGCCGCAAAGAGGGTAAAGTTAAGAAAAACGGCGATTTTTAGCCAAAAATTTTAGTTTTTACTTTGTAAAACCAAAACTACTGATCCTAGAAGCTTTATTTTGGTCTCATTTTGTAGGAAATTTTATTTTCTTTAAGTCTAATCTTATTTAAAGTTTCGAAAAAAATGATTGAATATTTTTCAGAATTTTCACAAGTCAGGCTGCAGCGTAAATCCTCGAAATTGCAAGTAACATGGGGAATTTTTTTTTTCCACTAATCTTTTGAGACACCCCCCTAAAATGTGCCAATAAACTAGAAAATGAGATTTGCAAAGTTTTTGCTTTGTCAGATAATATTAACACGTGCCTCCAAGAGGGTAAAGTTACGAAAGACAGCGATTTTTAGCCAAAAATCATAGTTTTTCCTCTGTAAAACCAAAACTATTCATCTTAGAAACTTTCAACTTTTTCTTAGAATTTTCATGCAAAAACCTAAAAGCATTACAATATTCAATTACATTTATTTGCTTTTTGTTGGATTTACTTTTTCAATTAAAAAAGGAGTATTTTTGCGGTACTTTAGAAATAAACGAAACAAATTTCTGTGTTAAAATAGAGGAATTAAGGGGTTAAGACGGAAAGCAAAGAGTTAAAATGACAATAAAAGCTTTAATGCACCTTTATACTTATACTGTTAAAATATATAACATCATTCTACTACTCTTTAAATACAAACTAAGTTGCTGATGGCTTGGATGGGATACCTTTTGATAAATGAGGAAACTGCGCCTACATTTAGCATACACATTAACTTGTAATGAAAGCTACCGTTGCTCTTTGTCTTTCGTCAAAGAGGAACTGAAGCCTTAATTTTACACCTCTTTCAGCTGTGTCATGGAATATCATTAAACTATTTACTGTCTTTTTAGCTTTAGTATAAAATTGGTTTTTACACGATTTATAGGGGTATATATTGTAATCGTCCCTAGGCTGCAGCTTTTTAATATCACAACAAGAAATTGCTTATTTCTAATATTCTGATCTTCTGTACCTGCTTTGAATTGTGTTTTATCTAACACAGATCATTCATCTGGAAATTTTTGAAAAATATTTGCTTGAGGACCAGATGTATTTCCATTTTGCAACTAAAAACTGCTATTAAAACAACTTCTAAGATGCGGTGGAAACATGCTGAATACGGAAAATATTTCTGTAACAACGCAGGTTTCCTGAAAGCTACCACTATTTTCAGCAGTGGTATCGAAATACATTCCGTAATTTTTTTCAACTGAGCCCCAATGCTCAACTACTGAATATACAGCACTTACTTGTATATACCCGTGCTGTTTTTACGGATGGGAATACCTATCATCTGCTCTTCAACACCACTAGTTATCAAAATTGCTAGCCTCTTTATTAAATAAAAAAACTGGATGAGATTTCTTATCCCAATACACAACAGCTCCTTCTAAGTCTAAATTCCTAAATCGATTTTTGATAAGATTAAATCTTTGTTGACGAAATTGCTGTCTACAAAAGGGTATGAGGTTTCTACTGAAAATTAAATTTGACGGTCATGATTTAATGTCTCTTCTGTAGCTGCTACTATCCGTTCTACGAGTCCCGATGAGAAACATCAAAGTGGTTATCAAATTAAAATCCTTAACTCTTTGGTTTTGAATGGCATTTTTGGATCTCTCAGCATTATTCGCAGCTTTCTCCTCTTATCATACATTTTTTCTAGGTTTGTAACGTAGGTTTTAGATTGTTTGGTTGGCATCTTAGCTTTTTCACAAAAAATGAGAACTCCCTTTGGTTACTTGAAGCTTTTCTGAACAGCAGTTTAATTTGACGCAAGTTTTAAAGATAGAAGGTAAGATAAGAAGGTAACTTGGAACTTGCGATTTGATGAGACATGAGCCAA
Source organism: Uloborus plumipes (assembly GCA_038373865.1). Taxonomy (NCBI): domain Eukaryota; kingdom Metazoa; phylum Arthropoda; class Arachnida; order Araneae; family Uloboridae; genus Uloborus; species Uloborus plumipes. Next base: position 43,754 of record JAXGGA010002647.1, read on the forward strand.
TATTTAGAAAAGTGCCAATTTGAAGTTGGAGTTTTCCGAAAAAAAAATTTTTTTGCAGAAAAAAAACTAATATTGGATTTTAAGTCTAAATTGGGTCTAAATGCAAGAAAATAAAAGGGGGGAGGTCAAGGAAGTTATTTACCCCCTCCTTAGATTACTCACTTTTAAGCCGTTACAGATCTGATGAATGTTACAGATCTGATGTTAATATGAGCTACATATTTGAGTTTATGCTTTCAGTCTTCGTTAACATCTCTAAATATGATATCATTTCCTTGCATTTTTAACATAGAATTAAGATAATTATATTAAAATATATATATTAGGCTAAAAAATCAAATTTCATTATAAAAAAGCATTTCTTGGAAATAAAAATGAGCGATAAGATTTTTAGATAAAATAAATTATGAGATTACCAAATCCAAGCTAATAAAACATTTGTTTTGTTTTAAAACAACACACAACTTCAACTTTTTCAACACACAACTCTGCTGCTTGCTTTTCTTTAATTAGTTGCAGGAAATTTAATTTCTTGATCAGAAATTCAAATTTAGCATGCTAGTTATTATCTAGTTATTTAGCGAAGTTATGAGAAATTGAAGCACCAAAAAAAATAAATAAATAAAATAATAATAATTAATTAACTTAATTTCTGCAGTGTCAATTTTTCTTATTTTACTAACTTCTATTGTTAGGTCATACAAACCACAAATGAAGCAATTGTACTAAAACTCATTGCTTTTCATTTTTTAAGAACAAAAATATTCAATATATATGGCTAAAACCTAAGATTTTTGCTTTTTATAATTCTGAAACGTGTGAGTTAGTTCTGTAACATATTCGCTGTTTTTCAATGTTACCGCTCTGACTGTTACCGATCTGACAAACTGACAAAGTTTTTTTTTTATTTCCGAGTCGATCGCACTAAACCAAAATCAAACACGTGGGTTTTTCACTTGCAATAAAGGACTATACTTATATATAAAATAATTTTTAAAATAATAAAAACTGCGCATTTTAGAGCGTGTTACCGATCTGATGACTCAAATGACACACATTTTATAAAATCACTTTAAAAAATCTTACCTACAATTTTAGATGCAGAAATGCAAATTTTTAATTACGATTCGATAAAACATCCCACCAGGTACTCAGTATCACGTGGTATAGGTGCAGGAAATGATTTTGGGAGCTTAAACATAGATCGGAAGTTATTGTTACCACTCTGACGGCGGAACTTGGGACACGCTTATTTCGCATCGGCTAGAAAATCAGAAATCGATTAAAACAAAAATGAAGTAAAATATTAACAAAGGGGTAGAGATAGAATCGTTTTTTGTGCAAGTGCGTTTTTTTGGGAAGTTAGAAAGTGCGCATGACCTGTTTGCATGCTAAGCTTTGCTACTGGGGACACGTTACCGATCTGATTTTTGATGTATAAAAACAATATTTTCTGAAGAAAAAAAAATTTTTTTTCTGATGTTATTAGATGAAATGAAAGCAGAACCTTGTCTTCTTTCTGGGGAAAATATTTTTTTTTAACTAGTTATTGAAATACTAGTGAAAATTCACTTGGGACTCAAATTGGCACTTTTCTAAATATTAGCTCACATGCGACTATTAAAAATTGTCTTTCTGTCTTAAATTCAAGCTTGTTGATCTCTGGAAACTGAAGGTGGAGCCATTCTCCATTAAATCTCAAGGATTGTGTCCCAAACTAGTTGCTTGAAGACTTGCAAAGCGAACAACTATGAATACTATATTTATAAAGTGTTGTGGGGTTGTCTTAATGATTACTCGGCCCTCCCACAATAGAGATGGCTATTGCACCTTTCTATAATGGGGAATCATAGTTTTCTCCCTTCCCCTTGGGTTCGAAAGCCTTAACAAGACAGAGATTTTTAAGATAATATTCAGCTCCGACCGCTAAGGAGGAAAGCAGCATTTTGTATTTGAAGGGGTTAAGAGATGAAAGGGTTAAGTGACAAAACAGAAATTGCGAGAAATTAAAGTTCAAAGTTTTATTGTTGTAGTTATTGCAGCTTTTTTGTTTTCTGGTTTTGTCATTAGTGTGCGAATGAAATTGGTCTATTGATATCTACTGTTTGATTCACCAAGTTTTATTTGCTCACCTGTATCTATTGCTTACCATTGTAGAGAGTGTTCATTTTTTAAAATGTAACTTAGCCCCTTCAACCTCCAAGCCCTTCATTTATGGCTTGTACTGCTCAGTTCATAAGCTTTACTCGCAGTTATTTATTTTATCTATAAGTTTCAAAGACATAAATTTACTATATATTCGTAATAATATTGCTGTTTTTTCTCTGAAAAGTCAACGTTATAAGTAGATTTCATCAAATTTACTAAAAGAACGTATTAATTTACATTTTAATGATTTAATTTTTCTTAGCAATTTCGAGGGTTTAAGCTGCAGCCAGACTTGAAAAATTCTGAAAAATATTCAATCATTTTTTTCGAAAGTTATGAGGTTAGACTTAAAGAAAATAAAATTTCCTACAAAATGAGATTAAAATTTAGTTTCTAGGACAAATAGTTTTGGTTTTACAGAGGAAAAACTACGATTTTTGGCTAAAAATCGCTGTTTTTCGTAACTTTACCCACTTTGAGGCACGTGTTAATATTATCCGATTAAGCTAAAACTTTTCAAATCTCATTTTCTAGTCTATTGGCACATTTTAGGGGGGTGCCTCAAAAGATTAGTTGAAAAAAAAAAAATTCCCCATGTTACTTGCAATTTCGAGGATTTGCGTTGCAGCCTGACTTGTGGAAATTCTGAAAAATATTTAATCATTTTTTTTGAAACTTTAAATAAGATTAGACTTAAAGAAAATAAAATTTCCTACAAAATGAGGCCAAAATAAAGCTTCTAGAATCAGTAGTTTTGGTTTTACAGAGTAAAAACTACAATTTTTGGCTAAAAATCGCTGTTTTTCTTAACTTTACCCTCTTTGCGGCGCATGTTAATATTATCTGATTAAGCTAAAACTTTGCAAATCTCATTTTCTAGCCCATTGGCACATTTTAGGGGGGTGCCGCAAAAGATTAGTTGAAAAAAAGTTTTCCCCATGTTACTTGTGACCACCCTAATGTTCAGCTTCGGTACTGGCTTGCAAATTCCAGGGTTTGTTGTCGATGGGCAGTAGTCAGCGTAGGTGCATGAACCAGGCTTCTGCTTCAGGAGCCCAGACGCAGCAATGTCCACTAAACAATATTGTGGGAGACGATGTTGTTAACCTCTCGGTTCATCTGGGGGGTCAGTTGCTCAGCAGTAGCCTGTCTATATACCCGAAAGCATCTCCGCAGCCTTCATTTGCATCTGTCATCTCTGGCTCTTGGTGCACCACATTTGCCACGTCTCTGATTTTGAACAGTGCCGTTTTGCCATACACGGTACACTTTTACCACGACAGCAAGCGAATAGCTCAAAAACTCAACCATTTCAGAAATGCTTTCACCCTTGGCCCGAAAGCCATTGATCATGCCCTTTTGTACATCAGATAAATCGCTTCATTTTTGCATTAGCCAAAGATAGAAATGTTTTCCGAAGCCCTCACACACCTTTTATATACCCTCAACTGCATTGTGCTACCAGGTGCCTTTTGTGATTGATTATTCAACGTCGAAGTCTAAAGTACGTGGTGGTCACATTGATGTGACTAGACTGCGTATATTAAATTTCTAATTTTAAAAATATCAATTTCAAGTTAAACCCTGTTACTACAAACTTCTATGGACTTCAAATTTTGTTTGTTGTAATTGGAGTTTAGTTGTAATGGAATTTGAGCAACGAGAGGGAAACTAAATCGGGACCAAAATTTTTATTTTATTGAAACATATATTTTGTTGTATTGGTATTTATTATAACAGAATTTCACTGTATTTCAATGGCTTCAATTGCAATATAAATGAATTATATTAATTAATTACAAATTTCTAATATTTTTTGAGAAATAAAGGAAAACCGATTTTTGTATTAAAAAAATCATGATTTTTTAACCCCATGGTATTATTACAGTAAGAAGTAAATACTAACCTATACCTAGGGTGCTGGGCATTTGTAGAAGTTTCAGACACTAATGGGGTTTTGTTTGGTATTCCAATTAAATCATCTATTTACACATGAAATGTTAAAATTATTTAGTTTGTATTGTTTATTTATATTGTTATTATTAGTTTATATTGTTATTTAGTTAATACTGTTTAGTTTTTAAAAACTGAAGAAAAGATACTTATGTCAATTAAAATGTTTTGCACCAATTAATTATAGAGAAGACGTTGCTTGTTCGGCCATGGGGCATGTTGGACAGCTCCCAGTTATTTTAATACTATTGATATTTTTATTTTATTTTATGATCAATAAATAGCTCGTGTCCTATAAATCCTGTAATGAACTCACATGGTACAACTATATTGAACAAATTTTATTTTAGCAAGTGTTATTTCAGGAGTGTTGAATAATTTTCAGTGCGAATGCCCAAACCATTACACTTGCTTTGGAGAAGTGAAAATGGAATGTAATTTGTCTTAATGCTTCTGGGGCTGGTGGCATGTTATTGCATCCCTCTATCTTATTTAGTTTTGTTTTTATCCTTGTTTGAAGAAGACCTCATCGTGTCGAAGTGCCGCAATCGTGATAAGCTTAAAATTGACATGGTAAAATGAGTAGAATAAAATATTCTTTCTCTATTTAAGGATTTCTTAAGTAATTTTTCATTCTTATTACAGGCAATCACTTCTTATAAGGAAACTGAGAAAATGAACTGGAACATGCAAAACAGTAAAGTTCTTCAAAGAGTCAGAGATATTGCTTTTCCACCCAAATGCTCACATATTAAGCACGTTCATGTACTAGACATAGCTAAACATGGTTACATTAAACCACATGTTGATAGCATCAAAGTAAGTTGGTTGTGTTTTAGTTACTTAAAGTTGGTCGTATAATTTTTAACATGGTATGACACATACTTAACATCTTTTACCGACTAGGCGTAAAATGTACACGTTTTAGTTTTTTTTGTATGAACTTTTAGGCGTTAGTCCTTTAAATTCCCTCGTTTTGGTTTGTTGCATGATTCTACCACATGGATATTGTTATTTTTTCCCACACCATTTTTTTACTTTTTCTTTTATTGCGCATTTCCATGGTAATGCGCCATCTTTTTTTTCCTTTTTCACTTTTAATTACTCTTGTCTGAGTGCTTCTTTAATTGAAGTATTAGTTAGGATTCTGGACCCTATTTCTAAATGTTTTTAATTACTCTATAATCAAATGTGATATATCATTCAACGTCCAGTTTAACCCATTTATGCCCATTAGCCTAAAAACGGGACGCTTGTTAGTTACTGCATACAAAAACCTGAAATGGATATATCATTTTACTAAAGCTGTTTTTCACAAGTTAAATAGTCCTTCTTCTTGAGAAAACCAGTTAGAGCCACTTATTTGGACATCAGAGTTTATTTATTGACAGCTATTTTCAGGCAAATCAGTCAAGCAACGATCCAGCATGGGTAGCCACAGAAAGTAAGTTTTTTTTTGCGAACTTATTTTTCATAAAATTAAACTTTTTAAAAATGATTTGCTTAAAATTGACCACAGACGCCTTCTGTAATGTTACTTTGCAAAAGTAAAGTCAAGTATGGTCGTATTTTGCTCACATATCTGCCAAATATCCCATAAACAGGACGTTAAATAACTTAATAAATATGGCAACGGCGAACTATTTTAAGCTTAAAATGTATGTAAACCATTCCAAGTAAGAGTTTTAAGCAGATAAAAATGAAAAAAAATTGTTAAAAAAAACTTGGGCATAAATTGGTTTAAAATTTTTAGGTCATACGCATTTTATCAATGAAATGTTTGACTTTCTCAAAAATATTTCTTTGCCCCCATCCCCATGCTTAATTGAAAATATAAATCCCAAAATCTTTTTTGTGGTCTTAGTAAAAAAAGGGGAGATGGGTTGCACAATTAGTTTTCATGGTGGAATTCAGATGACTGGTATTCAGCAGTGATCCTGTATAGAACTTTATTTTGTATTATATTAGTTAATGTTATTCTTTAATTTGCTGTCATATAATTAAAAAATAATGCTAAATGTTGCCACACATGCACTATATCTTTATGGAATATGATGATTTTAAATTTTGAACTCTTCCTTTTTTCTTTTTGTCTCTTAAATACTAGCTTTGTAGACATGAAAAATTACTAGATGTTGCAAATGGTTGTTTTTTTCACAGAAAAAGACCTTTTGTGTTTATAATTATTTATATGATTTTTTTTATATAGTTTTGTGGCGATACTATTGCTGGATTATCCCTATTATCATCTTCAGTTATGAGATTAGCTATGGAAAATAATAAAGAAAAATTTGTTGATGTTCTGCTTTCAAGGAGGTCCTTGTACATTATGAAGTAAATTTCAGTTGATATTAATATCTGTAATACTATAAGCTCTGTTTTGTGGGATCACTGTGTTTATGTAATTAATCTCTTATTGTTGTCAAAATCTATTGGTCCCAATTTTCTCTATTCATTTGATTGTTAAAATGGTTGCTTTATGTGATCATTATGCCGTTTAATGTTACTAACTATTGAATCAGGGATCAGGTTTCTGCTGAAATGATCAAGCTCTGAATTGCATTAAGTAAATTTTTTTTTTTTTTTTTTTTTTTTTTTTTTGTTCAAAAAGAGAAATATATGTGGTTCTGAGATAGATATTAGTTATATGCATGCCTGTCTCAGTTCCCTAGATCCTCAAGTGTTTGAGTTTTCTTGTTGCATAAACTGTTTAGCATACATTTTACAGTTTGTTTCAAAAAGTGATACTTTTTTAATCAATGAAAATGTTGTTATTATTTTGTTTGCTATGTTTTTAAAAAATGTTTAAAATTTATTTTTACAAGAAATGGTGATTGAAGCATTAATATTTTTTCAAATTTAATTCTACTTCTTTTATAGACCCTATGTATGCAATGTATACTATGTCTCATGTGTCAATACTTTTTTTCTTTAACTCTAACTTTAGCATTGTGCTTTAACCTTTAAGATTTGCCTTATAATTTTTATAAAAAATAGTCCTGGACGAAGTAGCTACAAGCAATAAAAAATAGCTATTAAATTAAACTTTATTGTTCATGCACAACTAGCTAAAAATTTGAATTTTTATGTCTACTTAATAAATTGTAATTTTGTTAACAATGATAAGAACATTGGCTTACAGAATTCAAATAAAATTTTTAAATATTTTTTTAATCATGAAAATAGAGAAAAATAAACCATCGGTCACAGAAATAAACAAGATATTTAATTAAATCTCCAAAGTCAAATTATGGATTTGAAAAAAAAAAAAAAAAAATGATGGAGAAACTGTATCATTAGAAATCATTATAATTAACTGGATACCGATTACTTAATAATTGACAAATTTGTTTATTAGTACATCCTAAAAATGGAACGAAGCTTTGACCATGTTGCCGAATCTTCGTCCTGGCCGAAGCATGAGGTAGAATTCGGGAGCGTCAGCCTATAATAATTAATATTGTAAATTTTCATTTTTGCAACTATAATTAAATAAAATGTCCTTTAAGCTATGCACAATAATTGAATTGTTGCTTTGCATTTTTTTACAGAAGTAAAGATCCAAACCTCCTTTCTTGATTTTCCAAATATATACTTTTTTTTCCTTATCTGATTTCTTCAACCAATAAAGTTTAATCTTTGACAGATATTAAACTCACTTCTGTTACACTATAATCACCTTTGTCTAAACTCTGTGTTTGAACTGAAAAATTAAGAATCACAATAGTTTTACAGAATAAAGATATTCAACCATGCCTGCCTTTTAAAGGGTCTGCAATAGTTTAGACAGGCCCGTGATTTAGAGGGGTCAATTGCCCCCCCCCCCCTGGCTTTGGGAAATCAATGTATTTACATATAAGTGGGTGTGGTTTTTGTCACTTTCGGGTGAAATCGCATTGTGTTTGCACCCTTTGACCCCCCCCCCCTCCCCACCGAAAAAACTTGAAATGCCAGGCCTGAGTTTAGAATGCCAAATCATTTAGCTGATGCTTTCAGAGCTCATTTTTTAGTTTTGGGAATGCTGCTTGATGGAACACACTTACCCCATCTTACATTTAAGAAAAGGAAAGTACAACCCTTCATGTAAACAAATTTTGGTTACAGTATTTGATCAAAATACACCATGTATGATGTATGTAACTATTACTAAATAGAAGCAAATTACAGTTGCTAACTTCAATTGCTTGGTACAACTATTAGATAAACAAAATATTAACCTTCTCAATCTTCACATTAGATACATTTAGGTTCTCACTGATTGTTTTGTCTATTGAAACCAGGGTTGATCTCTACCTATGGAAATTATCATTAGACATTTACCTAACATATTCGATGTGTGGCAGAAGTCTCTTCAAGTCAGTATTCATATAATTCTCAGTGGGTGCACTCATAAGAACTTACTCTATTAACTGCACGTTTCACTTAATTCTGGACTTTTTTTTAACTTTAAAGTAGATAAATTATTTAAACTTTTTCCCCACAAAGAATGAAAAATCGGGCATGGCATGAAAAACTATTTTGTGGAAATAAGTACTGGCTCTTCCGGTAACCAATTCGAAAAGAAATACGATTTTTAGAGAGGAGGAAGGAGGTTCAATTAGCGAACTTTGATTATAGTATTTGCTTTGATTATGTTTAATTAGTCCAAGCGTGAGTTACTGAGATATTTGAGGTGCAAAATTTTATAGTGTAAGTTTTTGGAATAGTTTTTTGAATTCTCCTGTTTGAATATGTTTGAAACTGTAAAAGTGTGCTCTTGACTAGTTTCCAATCGTGGAAAAGATTTAACTACAAAGTGTAATGTAATTTTAGCTTAAAAGTAAGATAAAAAATACGGGTACCATTTTTTGTGTAAATTATTGTTTTGTTAAATATTTATCATTTTAATGTTTATAAAATGCGAAAAAAAGAAAGGGTAACTTTTCTCTATGTGAGTAAAAAGATTATTAATGAATATTTTACCTTTCAGTGCGCACTTTAGGCATTTTTGCACACATAGATAGTTATTATTAATTTTAGTTAATTTATTTTAGTTTTATTGCTGAATATTAGAATTTTTTTACATTATTGGCTTTTTAATTTTTGTAATATTAATGATATTGGTCATTACTTTATTCATTGATTTTATTTTTTCAGAGGAACATCTAGGTATGATTTTACTCATGAAATTTTAGAAGATGCAAAATCTTACTTCAAAGATAAGCATGTTCCCAGAGATCGAAGAGTATCTATAATTTGCAGAAATGAACCTAGCTAATATATGATTATTTTTATAAATTGTACAATTATTATGAATCGCTTATGAGGAAAAAAATAACATAACTTTATATGCAATGTATTTATATATGTTGTTATAAACAAATTAGTCTGCTAGCTATGATTCACTAAATTTAACTATGATTGTGGATTTGTTTTTTGCAACATTGCTTCAAAAACAAAGCTCTCAGTATAAAATATAATAATTGAAGCATATGGCTGCTAAAGTAGGTATCTCCCAAAAAAATTTAAAAAAAAATTCACATGTATATCACTAAAAATGTTCTTATTTACAGTAACTTTTCCTATTTTGTTAAAATATTAAGGCAATCATTTTGACACTTTAAGACTATTGCAGGTTGTTGCCCAACCTAAATATTGCAATGTCTGAAAAATTTTATTTACGAAAAAAATGAATAAACCTAGTTTTGTAGCCATATGGTTCAATTGTTGATCAAATTCAGCCAAAATTTTAACAAAGTAAATGCAAAGTTTGAAGCAAGCATTAATTTTATATTCCAAAAAAACTTAACACTAAATTTTTTGCACTATGGAAATGTTTCTTACTTTGATTTTGTGAATTAAAATATTCTGCATAACTTTGAAATTAATTCTGTTCTAAAATTGTTTTCTCCAACTTTCTAGGTTGAAAGAATTTTACACATTATTTTTCTTTTATTGTTTTTATATGTTTTTCATCTACAAAGATAAAATTACTAATCCACAAGGTATACATTCAACAATAAAACAAAGATATACATTCTATCTAATCACAAGAAGTTTTTTTTTTTTCGAATTTTGAAACACATGGGAATTCAAAAGCTGCCTTTTAGTATCAATAGATCACCATCAAAATCTTAGCCTCCTTGAAAAATGTCTTTAGGTTTCAAAAAAGCCCCCAGAAAATGCATAAATGGAAAACAATGAACCTTTTTTGCGCAATTGAAAATATATTTTAGTGAAAACGTTTGTGGATGTAAATTTTAAAGTTAGTTAGCATTATTTTCTCCGAAAATTTTCAGATTAAGTAAGCTATTTCTTAGGGTTTCACAGCAGCCCCAAAACTGACTCAGACTGCTCACTTTGCTGGTTCGACATAACTACCCTGCCGTATGCTATGCTAGAATTTGAATGTGCCTTCGTTTATCTGCCAACAATTATAAAAATATGTTCCCCGAATGAACAAAAAATGAATTCATCTGAGTTACATCGCACACAATCTTGCACAAGTTGTTTTGCAAGTATCTGGAAAACGCAATCATTTTATAAATCTGACAAGCATTTTCTAACAAGAGTGTCTTCATGAAAAACTAAACAGGAGTGAGAACTTTTATGCCATATGTACCACCAACACCATGTTTTTATCTGGTTTATCTGTTGAAACATATAACCCTGAGTGATGGGAGTCGGTCATTATCCACCTAGAATGCACGGCAAGAACCAGCAAGATCGCTTGAACAATCTCCAAATGAAACAGCTTGTCAAATTTCTTACAAACATCGTTTCTCTAATCTGTTTCAGTCAACGTTGGAAGGAAATTATCAAAGAATATCGCTTTAAATTTCGCCTGATCAACAGAATGGAGTAGATTTTAGCAAGCTTTTCTGATAAAATCTGGAAACCTTTCTGGTTATTTCATTAATTCATCAAAAAGATGAATTAACTGCTTCCATGAAGTTTATTTGCATGCAGAAATACCCATATCGTAACCAAGCAACGGAATGCTACGTCAACTTTGTAGCAGAAGCTTCAGAAGCTGTTGGTGGCAAAGAACAATGAATGTTTCCTCTTGAGCAAACCCTCATATCTTTCAGCCCACAAATCTAGCCTTTTTACTTTATATAGAAATTTAGTAAGACCTCATTGGGGGTATTCTTCTCAGTTTTGGTCTCTTATCCTAAAAAGGATATCAAGTTACTGGAAAGAGTAAAAGGAGGGCTACAAGGTTAGTAAATGGATTTTCTAGTTTAGATTATGATTTCAGGCTTAGAAAGCTTAATACGTTATGGGACATGATTCAGTTGTTTAAATTTATCAAATTGAATGATGTTAATGAGTTAAATTTTTGTACGGAAAGCGGTTAATGCGTCATTGTTTTAAGCTCTTCAGGCTAATCTGGAAATTAGGAAAAATTACTAGTTTCGTAGGGGTTGGGGGGCACCTGGAAGAAGGTGTTACGATAAGGGAGGTGATATCTTTAAGAGAGCATTCCCTACAAACAAAACTTCTTGCAACAATCTTGACGGATCTTGATATCGTATTGACGGCTTCAAGATTGTTATAACAATCTTTATGCAATCTTAAAACACATCATGACATATCAATATTGATTTCGTCTTGCAATATCAAGATTGCATAAATCTTGTCACCGTCAAGATCATTAGCGCGCACAATAGGAAAGAGGCGCATGCGCGGAGTTTTACATCAGCATTCCGTTTTTTTTTTTTTTTTTTTTTTTTTTTCAACGCTAAGCGAACGCTGCACGTGGAGACGTGGATACAATTTAGGCTTCGTTAAAATTCGGTTTCTTCATTGTTGTGTGCAATATTATAAGTTATTTATTTATAATCCTACTGCATTTATTCGATGTCGCGGTGCTATGCAATCCATATCGCGAGCAATCGCAGAAATGAGTGACAATAAAGATTTTCGTTCTTAAACGTGGCTGACAACAAAGGATTACATGCAAAGATTTTATCATAATCACTCTTCAAGCTCACGAGTAAGCTACATTTTGTTCATTAACTATTTATGTTATTCTTTAAGATAAATTGATTTTTTGTCTAAACAGTATTTTTAAAGCTGACATCTATCTAGATTGTAACTTGAATTTTTTGTTGATTTTTTCGGTACAATTAATGCTCCTCGATTAATCATAACTAGGCATTTTATGTCTTTGTAGTACTAAAAGAATCATAAATTTAAAAATAAATCAAATATTGCACCATATTTTTATCAAGCCCACTTCTATTAAGCATAAATAATAATAATAAGAAGGAGAAGAAAATAATTAATATTGATCGCAAAAAAATTCAATTAAAATAAATTTAAAAAAAATTTCAATTTCAATAAATTAAATTACAACTAAGTACTTAACACTTTTTTGGAGTCTACAAGCTAAAATGAAACATCAAATTTAAGTTGTAAAGTTTAATCTGAAGTTAATGTAGACATTTTCATTAAATACAACTAAATTGCAATTAGAATAAACAAAAATATCTTCATGTGAATTTCCGATGAAGTGTCAGCCTTAAAAAAAATTATTGAAGAGTAACAGAAATAGTTTAAGAATGAAATTTAATTCGTGAATTTGAAGTGAAAATAACAAATAACTAAATAAATAAAACTCCTTGCATACAGATTGTCATGACAAGAAAATGCCAAGATCTTGATATTTTCTTGTTATAACAATCTTTATGCAAGATTACAAAAGCAATATCATCTTGCATAGAGATCGTTATGACAAGAAAATGTCAAGATCTTGATATTTTCTTGTTATCACAATCTTTATGCAAGAGAACACTAGCAATATCATCTTGCATAGAGATTGTCATGACAAGAAAATTTCAGGATCTTGATATTTTCTTGTTATAACAATCTTTATGCAAGATTGCAATAACAACCTATCTTGTTATTTTCTTGGTATTAGGTTGCATGCTCCTTGTCAGACAATCTTGTGGTAAGACTCTGACAATCGAAAATGAGTAACATAACATTCTTGTGGCAAGATTGATGCAAGATTGTCTTCTTGACGCGTCAATCTTGATGCAATCTTGAGGCAAGAAGTTTTGCTTGCTGGGTTGGATCTTCATTGATGCTATAAATTAATTAGTAACAGCCTAGCTGAGACTAGAGCCAGTTGCTGGTCGTCACATTTATATTTGTAAACTAGAGTCCAGGTCTAAAGTACCTAGATTCGACACTAGATCAGAATTTGATGCTTACAATATTTTTGTTCTCGTTAAGGAGATATAATGCAAAATTATTTTTTCTCTTAGTACCATTTTTCCCTTTATAATATCGTACATCTAGTTCAGTCCCACAATATAAGAATTGTTTATATATATATATATTTATTTTGTGTCGGTATTGTGGAGCTAACCTGTTGGACTAAAAAAAAAAAACTAAATTTGATTAAGTGTAATATATTCATGTGTTATATAATTAAGTTTTATTGTATATTAGTCCTGCCTGAGTTCACAGTGCAATACCACCATAAAATACAAAATTAAAAATTTTCACCTTTACTGAAGTGTAAAGGTCGAGACTAACGGTCGCCACTCGCCAGTGGCAACTAAAATTTTTTGAGAGGACTACAAAATGTGATGTTAGTTGCCAAGCTGGTGACCTAACCTTTTTTCCTGAACACAAATGCAAAATGCCGATTATTAAAAGAAGTAGTAATCAGCCTCGTCACTGGCGGATTAGTCTTAACTTAGAGTGATTAAAAGTTAGTGCAGCATAGGACCTTAAATTAACTAACAACAGGCTCTATATACAGCTCCGAGTTTCGTAATATGGCTTGTTTTGGATCGCTTCTGAAAATTACAACTTCAATTATTATTTGGATTTAAAGATTAATAATTTACTTTTCAGAAAAGGTATGTAAACTTGTTTGAATACGCTATACATGTATGCTAGGGTCGTCCTTATTTTCGAAGGTCAAAAATATTGTGGTCTCACCCCATAATCTGGTTCCATTTGGGGAAAAAATGAATCACCTAAAATTTTAGCTCATTTAAACTATTTTTAGAAGTAGCTCAATGACACTGAACTTTTACTGAAACGTTAATTTTCACGCAATTCCAAGGTTTCTTCAAGTTATTTATTTATTTGTATTTATATGTTTATATATTATTTATATATTTATTTATACAGTCGACGCTCGATATAACGACCGTCTCCGTCCTACAGAAAACGGTCCTTATAACGAGTGGTCGCTATAAGAGGTAGAACATACAGTATATTGGGATACAGTTGGGGATTTTCTCACCGGTCGTTATATTAGGATGGTCTTTATAACGTGTGGTCGTTATAACGAGCGTCGACTGTATTGTATTTATATATTTATAATAGGAAAAATAGTTTTCTCAAATTTATTATAAAAGACTAAAAAACAGAGATAAAGTTGCGCTAAATTGATTTCCTCCGCAGCGAAAGTCACATGCAAGAATGTGTACGACTCAACCTCAGTTTCATTTTGTGTATGGTAATGCAATACAATGAGCTGTACTTCTGAGTTCTTTGTTTGTTTTGTTTGCATGTGATTGGTCTCTTCCAGGGAAAGTGGTAGCTATAATTTTTTTTTATATCCGATGGAATGTGCTATATTTTGAAATAAAAATAAGAAAAATATTTGAACAAGAAATAGAGACTAGTAAGGCGTAATTAAATTGTAACTACGGAAACCAGATCCATGTAAAATGATAAAAGGATAGATTACTGAAAGAAAAAGTATGAACAGAGAATAAAGTATCGGTTGCATTAACACCTTCTTCTTCGGATGATGATGATACAGACGAAATCTATGACACTGAAAAAAGAAATAAATCACAAGCAGGTCTTTCGTGCTATAAACCTTTTAAAAAAGAACGATTTAATGTCCTGACTCTACCAGTGTCTTCTGTACTTGTTTTTGATCATACTAAGGTGTAATGCAGTATACCTTATTGCAGAAACTGCAAGGAGTCTGGGACATAAGATTGAAGAAAATTCTGCCAATAGATCTTCCATTCGAAGGATAAGAAAAGAGAACAGATATGAGCAAATTTGAAGAAAGAATTTCATTTCACTGTTTATTGGGACAGCAAACTTTTGCCTGAGTTACCGGGCAAAGAAAAAGTAGATCTCTTGTCTAATGCCTATTTTAGTTTCAGGAAGCTAACTCTACTTGCTTAACTACTTACAGTTACCAAGTTACCATCTTGGACTGGAAAGCTGTCGCATCTGCAGTTTATGAAGCAATGCACGACTGGAACATTGCAAGTAGAGTGAGAGCAATGTGTGCTGACACAACAAGCTCAAACACAGATCAAAATAACAGTGCTTGCTCTCTTCTTGAGCAGAAAACTCAAAGAGAACATCTGTATTGCGCATTTCGTCATCATATTATAGAACTAATCATACGATCAGTTTTTGATGTCTGCATGGAGTCAAGCTCTGCTCCTAAAGCTCCAACTTTTAAAAAATTTCAATTATCATGGAAATTAATTAACAGAGAAAACTTCCAAGTTAGAACAAATGATGAAGTTGTTGCAGGTTTTGCTCCAGATAGAAAACATGATATGCTTGTACTTTGTTTTGAACATTTGCAAAAGTTTCAGCCAAAAAAGGATTATAAGGAAAGCTTTGAACTAGTCACTACATTTCTTGGAGGTGTTTCTCGACAGGGGGTAAGATTTTTAATACCAGGTTCTGTCCATCATGCTCGATGTATGTAAAAGTCATATATAGCACAAAGATATGGATGTTTAAATTGCAGTTCTAGCTCACAGCAAGAGAAAAGAATGGCTTAAGTGGCATTTGCATATTTGTAGCTAGAGTATATCTTAAAGCTTGCATAATTGCTCCGGTAGCATCTGATGCACCTTGTAATGACATTCAACTACTAAACACACCGTTAGCTTATTCACACATAAATATCAATATTTCAACAGCTGCATCTCAAAAATTCGGAACACATCTTTGTTTTGAAGATTTAATAGCATTAGCTTTATTCGACTATAATGTGCCTCTTTCTACGATGCGCCATAAGATGAAAGCATTGAAATAGGTGAAAAGTCAAAATATTATTCCAAAAGTGCTAATATAAATTTGAAAACGTTCAAAGAAAAAAAGCTTGAGGATTTTGTGACAAAAATATCAATTAAGTTTGAGCAGATGGGAATTCCGGATGGGTTCCTTAAAGTTGATCCACTTAACTGTAATGAAAGGCTAATTTTCATCTAGGTTCAAAAAATGTAAAATCTATGGTAGTCATAAATGATTATGCTGAACATTATATAGCACTTATTCAAGAGCTCCATGGCTTATTAACAAGAGATAAGTCTCAATTCCATTTCTTAATGCAAGTGGTTGAGGAACACAGAAGTGAATATCCAGGCTGTCATAAACAAACACTCTTAAGCGCCAAATCGTCTATGGCAAAATAATATTGTTCCTACTTTTTATTGTATTTAAACCAATTATATATACATTTTCTTAATTCATATTGATCTTTAAAACAGCATAAGGTAAAATGATTTAAAAATTGACTTGTTTTGTTTTCATGCTGTCATTGACTTTTTAGTCTATATACGCTCAACTTCAAACTCATTGAGCTACCTCTAAATTTTAATATTATTTTGCTAAAACTTTTTGCAGTTCATTTTCTCCCTAAAAGGAACCATATTGGGGGGTGAAACTGAAAAAAAGTTGAAATTTTGCAAATCATGCCTTTTAAGGACCACCCTAATGTATACAGGTAGTTATGAAAATAATTGAAACACTTGAGATTCATAAGAAAAATCTACCGTTCATCGTAAAATAAGCGATCAATTGTTCTTTAACTTTAGTCATACAAAATATAGACTTCACCGGACATTTCCACATTGAAATTAAATCACTCATGCATTTGGGGAACGACAAGAAGGGGGGTAGGAAGAAAAACCGCTTTTTGACCATAGCTCTTCGAAAATATCTCGGAATAAGCTATAAATTTCAGCAATTAATTAGCATACTATTTATAATTACTGTACAAATTTTTATGAACGGACCACTTATACTTCCGAAGATATGAAACATTTTTTAAAAAACGGCAATCTTATTTGAAGGGTTTTTGCTCATAACACGCAGACTTTTTGATCAAAACTTCAGGAAAGATGACAAAATACAAGAGAAAGAACATACTAAAACGGTAAATAAAAATATTAAAAATCCTATGAGATATAAGGAAATAATTTTTCACGGCGCATGCGCGAACGACAGGAATTTATCATTACAAAAATATTGTAGCCTGGTTTATTCTGCATATTATAAAAAAAGTTCCAGTTGAATATCGTAAAAATTGAAAAAGATATCAGCGATCTACTGAGCTGTAATTCATTCATTCGCAGACAATACATAAATGGCGAGGAGTTGTCCACAAATAGTGTGGTAACAATCGAGCATTTTTTTCAATGTTAAATTGTATACAGTTTGAAAATTTATATTCAGCATATGTCACATTTCGCCTATTCGGCCAAAAAGACCTTATACGTAGGTGGCCAAAAGTATCCGGGCACCCCCTGAAACGTTGGTTTTGAACGATGACGCAATAACCTTTGATTAAAATATAGCTCTTTGTGGACAGTGGACGGCAGAAAAAACACTTTTTTTTATTTCGAAATTGTAATAGTGCGAAAAAGTTGCGATTCATGAAAACAAAAAGAAGGAAAAAAAAAATTATCGAAATCGGTTGATACACTAGGTGGCCAAAAGTATCCGGACACTTTCAAAAATTCACATTTTTACATATAGCTTGATAAATAAGTGATCAATTGTTCTTTAACTTTAGTCATACAAAATATAGGCTTCACCGAACATTTCCACGTTGAAATTAAATTACCCTTGCATTTGGGGGACGATAAGAAGGGGGGGTCGAAAGAATAACCGCTCTTTGAACATAACTCTTTGAAAATAGCTCGGAATAAGCTATGCATTTCAGTAATTAATTAGCATACTATGTATAATTACTATACAAATTCAAATGAACGTACCACTCTTACTTCCGAAGATATGAAATATTTTTTAAAAAACGGCAATTTTATTTGAAGGGTTTTGGCTCATAACACGCAGAGTTTTTAATCAAACCTTATCAAAACTTCAGGAAAGATGACAAAATACAAGAGATTGAACATACTAAAACGGTTTTTAAAAATATTCAAAATCCGATGAGATATGAACGTTAAAAGGAAAAAAAATTTCACGGCGCATGCGCGAACGACAGAAATTTATAACTACAAAAATCTTGTAGCCTGGTATATACTGCATCTTATAAAAAAAGTTCCAGTTGAATATCATGAAAATTGAAAAAGATATCAGCGATCTAGTGAGCTGTATTTCATTCATTCGCAGACAATACATACATAGTGAGGGTCTGTCCACAAAGAGCTATTTTTAAAATAAAGGTTATTTCGTCATCGTTCAAAACCAACGTTTCAGGGAGTGTCCGGATACTTTTGGCCACCTACTTATAAGGTCTTTTTGGCCGAATGGGCGAAATGTGACTTCTATGCCAAATATAAATTTTTAAACAGTATACAATTTAACATTGAAAAATATGCTCGATTGTCCCCACACTATTTGTGAACAACCCCTCTCCATTTATGAATTGTCTGCAAATAAATGAATTACAGCTCACTAGATCGCTGATATCTTTTCCAATTTTTACGATATTCAACTGGAACTTTTTTTATGAGATGCAGTATACACCAGGCTACAATATTTTTGTAGTTATAAATTTCTGTCTTTCGCGCATGCGCCGTGAAAAATTATTTCCTTTTAACGTTCATATCTCATCGGATTTTTAATATTTTTAAAAACCGTTTTAGTATGTTCTTTCTCTTGTATTTTGTCATCTTTCCTGAAGTTTTGATAAGTTTTGATCAAAAACTCTGCGTGTTATGAGCCAAAACCCTTCAAATAAAATTGCCGTTTTTTAAAAAATATTTCATATCTTCGGAAGTATCAGTAGTACGTTCATAAAAATTTGTACAGTAATTATACATAGTATGCTAATTAGTTACTGAAATGCATAGCTTATTCCGAGCTATTTTCAAAGAGTTATGGTCAAAAGGCGGTTTTTCTTTCGACCCCCCTTCTTATCGTCCCCCAAATGCAAGGGTTCAACTTGGAAATGTTTGGTGAAGAATATATTTTGTATGACTAAAGTTAAAGAACAATTAATCACTTATTTCTCGAGTTATATCTAAAAATGTAAATTTTTGAAAGTGTCCGGATACTTTTGGCCACCTAGTGTATCTTCCGTTCGCGCATAGGGCCTAAATTTTGACAAAAAATTTAAAAAATTTCATTTTTAGCGATTTTTTAAAAAAATTTTGAAATGGATGTTTTTGTAACGTAATAGCGCGAAAAAGTTGCTAATTGTGAAGACAAAAAGAAGGAAAAAGAATTTATCGAAATCGATTGATATCTTCAGCTCAGGCATAAGGCCTAAAATTTGACAAAATATAAAAAAAACTTAATTTCTGCGATTTTTTTTTAATTTAACGAAGCAGGAAGTTTTGGCGCGGCAGATTGGGCGCGAGGTCTTTAAGGCGCAGGAACATTGGGCGCAAGGACCCTTGGGTGCCCGGAACATTGGGCGTAAGCACTTTTGGGCGCGAGGACTTTTGGAATCCCGGAACATTAGGCGCAAGGACTTTTGGGTGCCCGGAACATTGGGCGCACGGAAAATTTGGCGCAAGGACTTTTGGGCGCACGGAAAATTGGACGCAAGGACTTTTGGGCGCACGAAAAATTGGGCTTAAGGACTTTTGAGCCCCCAAAACATTGAGTGCATGGACTTTTGGGCGCCCGGAACATTGAGCGCGAGGACTTTTTGGCGCCTGGAACATTGGGCGCGATGACCTTTGCACTCACAGAACATTGGTCGCAATTACTTTTGGGCGTCCGGAGCGTTGAGAGCAACGACTTTTAAGCACGGCTTTTGTCCAAGGACTTCAAGCCTTAATAAAATGAGTTAAATGAAATATTTCAACCGTTGAAAAAAAACGTCTGCTTTTATTTTCTCAGTTTTTAATTAACTAAAACTCGGTAAATTATAAAAAATATCGTATAAATTTCAGTATTGCAACGTTCTTTCCAAAATGTTTCATTTCGAAAAATGTATTGTTTTCTTTTTAAAGCTAGGAAAGAAACTTCATTCTTCTTTTAAACTTTGGTAAGAGTTCTCTTGGTTTCTGTAAGCAAAATTGTGCTTATTTTCTCTTTTGTTTTATTTTTATATCATACTTTTAATTTAATAATAGTTGCATTATAACTCAAATTGAGTATTCTTTGTGCGATATCAATTTATTACCAAATTACCTTTTAATTTATACCACGGGCAAAGCCGTGCGGGTACCGCTAGTCTCTACTAATAAACCTGAAGGTGGGTCTGTCTTTCTTTCCTTCTTTTGTCTGTCTGTTTATGAAACGCGTAGAGCCAAAATCGTTCGGTCGATTTTCATAAAATTTGGCACAAAATTAGTTTGCATCATGGGGGTGTACTGTACACTTTGAAGCGTTTTTTCGAATATTCTACTTCGTTCTTTTTCTATTCTAGTTCTTAGCTCATTTTTCATACAAATTTGACAAAATTGGGGAGATTTGAAAGCTTAGAATTTTCTGCTAAAAATGACAACATTTCGAAGGTTCTATGAGTATTAGAAGAGCTGTAATAACTGTTTGTAGAATTCCGGAATTGAAGGCTTACCTTGAGCAAGCCAAACGATTCTAAATACCTTGGCTCAGGGCTTCCCAAACTTTTTAAGCAGCTGTCTCCTTTTATGAATCAAAGTTCGGAGCGGACCCTTGTCGTTAGAGAAAGTGCCAAGATAATTTTTGTTCGTAGTGAATTAAATTTTAAATAAATCAACTAGTAGCATATGTAGGATTTTCCTCCAGTGGGAGATTCTTTTTTTCTCAACCGAATCTGAACATTGTTGCCCCCCCCCCCCTCCCCGCTTCCCTCAAAGTAAATGAAGTTGAAAATTTAACTTAAACCAGACCTGGGCTAAATTTCTTGACGGTTACTTTAGCGGGAGAAAAACAAATTATGGCGCATTTTGCTCGTAATCTTAATTTTACAGTCATAAATTTATCTTTTTTCAGTAAAAAGAAGTTCATATTTACTAATATATCTTTCGTAACAAAGACCGTAAGCTAAACTGCACTTTTACATTTGTAATATGAACGTAGTTTAAGTGCATAAATTTGTGCCTTTTTTTAGACATATTAGGAGGAGCAATAGGTCCAAGACAGCACATCAGGCGATTTTTCAAAATCCTTGCTTTAAAAATTCTCTTTTGAAAGATCTTTTTGTTAATAATTAGATTAAATAAGGTATGGGGATAATATACCATTTTTTTTTTAAATTGAAGTTTCAATGAATAATTTCTTGCAATTTGCTAAAGTACAGCTTTTCAAACGCACTTTTAGAGTTTGGTTATGTTAGGAAATAGTCTGTGGAGTTAGCGACAAAAACAGCCGAAATATTTCACTTCCGGATACCAGTGTGAAATTTGGTACAGAGCTTAGGTACATATATAAGAACAAAAAACCGCCGGGAGACACTTGATCAGGGGTCATGAACTCCCGTGATGACGTCATCAAGATGGCCGCTTTTACAGGTAATACGTTCGTTTAATTGCTTAAAACTCCATCATAGATTAAAATATTGCAAAACTCAAATGTATCATCTGAAAGCTCTTTAAAAGAGCTATTTAGAAATATTTAATTTTTCTTTCTGAGGTCAAGGGTCCACCTGTAATGACGTCATCAAAATGGCCACTTTTACAGGTAAATACGTTTGTTTAACTCCCCGTAAAACTCCATCATAGATTTAAATATTTCAAAACTCAACTATATCATTTGAAAGCGCTTTAAAAGATCTATTTATAAAGATTTAATTTTTCTTTCTGAGGTCAATGGCTCACCTGTGATGACGTCATCAAAATGGCCGCTTTTACAAGTAAATACGTTCGTTTAACTGCTTAAAACTCCATCATAGATTAAAATATTGCAAAACTCAAATGTATCATCTGAAAGCTCTTTAAAAGAGCTATTTAGAAATATTTAATTTTTCTTTCTGAGGTCAAGGTCCCACCTGTACTGACGTCATCAAAATGGCCGCTTTAACAGGTAAATACGTTTGTTTACCTCCCCCTAAAACTCCACCATAGATTCAAATATTGCAAAACTCAAATATATCATCTAAAAGCTCTTTAAAAGAGCTATCTAGAAAGATTTAATTTTTCTTTCTAAGGTCAAGGGCCCACCTGTGATGACGTCATTTGAGGCCATTTTGATGACGTCATTACAGGTGGGACCTTAACCTCAGAAAGAAAAGTTAAATCATTCTAAATAGCTCTTTTAAAGAGCTTTCAGATGATATATTTGAGTTTTGCAATACTTGAATCTATGATGGAGTTTTAGGGGGAGTTAAACAAACGTATTTACCTGTAAAAGCGGCCATTTTGATGACGTCATCACAGGTGGACCCTTAAAATTAGAAAGAAAAATTAAATCTTTCTAAATAGCTCTTTTAAAGAGCTTTCAGATGATATATTTGAGTTTTGTAATATTTGAATCTATGATGGAGTTTTAGGGGGAGTTAAACAAACGTATTTACCTGTAAAAGCGGCCATTTTGATGACGTCATTACAGGTGGGCCCTTGACCTTAGAAAAAAAAATTAAATTTTTCTAGATAGCTCTTTTAAAGAGCTTTCTGATGATATGTTTGAGTTTTGCAATATTTGAATCTATGATGGAGTTTTAGGGGGAGTTAAACAAACGTATTTACCTGTAAAAGCGGCCATTTTGATGACGTCATCACAGGTGGCCCTTGACCTTAGAAAGAAAAAATAAATCTTTCTAAATAGCTCTTTTAAAGAGTTTTCAGATGATATATTTGAGTTTTGAAATATTTGAATCTATGATGGAGTTTTAAGCAGTTAAACGAACGTATTTACCTGCAAAAGCGACCATTTTGATGACGTCATCACAGGTGAACCCTTGACCTCAGAAAGAAAAATTATATCTTTATAAATAGATCTTTTAAAGCGCTTTCAGATGATATAGTTGAGTTTTGAAATATTTAAATATATGATGGAGTTTTAGGGGAAGTTAAACAAACGTATTTACCTGTAAAAGCGGCCCCTTTTATGACGTCATTACAGGTGGGCCCTTGACCTCAGAAAGAAAAATTATTTTTTTCTAAATAGCTCTTTTAAAGGGCTTTCAGATGATATGTTTGAGTTTTGCAATATTTGAATCTATGATGGAGTTTTAAGGGGAGTTAAACAAACGTAGTTACCTGTAAAAGCGGCCATTTTGATGACGTCATCACAGGTGGGCCTTTGACCTTTGAAAGAAAAATTAATTTTTTTAAATAGCTCTTTTAAAGAGCTTTCAGATGATATATTTGAGTTTTGCAATATTTGAATCTATGATGGAGCTTTAGGGGGAGTTAAACAAACGTATTTACCTGTAAAAGCGGCCATCTTGATGACGGCATTACAGGTGAGAACTTGACCTCAGAAAGAAAAATTAAATGTTTCGTAATAGCTCTTTTAAAGAGCTTTCAGATGATATATTTGAGTTTTGCAATATTTCAATCTATGATGGAGTTTTAAGCAGTTAAACGAACGTATTTACCTGTAAAAGCGGCCATTTTGATGACGTCATCACGGAATGACCTTGACCTCCGATCAAGTGTCTCCCGGCGTTTTTTTGACCTCCTATGTGAATTTAAGCCCCACGTAAAATTTCAGACTGGTATCCGGAAATGAAATATGTTTGCACTAACTCCACGGACTAAAAGTGGGATATTCGTGCTCTCCACAAATTTTTTAGAAATGGAAGCGTTATAAACGTAGGAATCTGTCATTTGGGTAACAAAAGGGTGCAAGGAAAGATCCCCGGATATTTTTAAAAATTAAAATTTGCAATTTCAAACGTAGACTAACCCTGATGATATTAAGGAAAGTGGAGGTCAGTAACTGTTCCCCAGAAATTTTTTAGAAATTATAGTTGTAAGAGCACTAGTCTATACGATCAACGGTGAATTCATATGGGAGTGAAGTTTCGGGGACCGTCTCCGGTAAAGTTCTTGAAATTGTAGTCTTAAAAGTATCTTGGAAGGTAGTTTCCAAGGCTTAGCCTGAAGTTATGTCAATCAAATATCCATATTAACAAATATTCATATAAACATGATGACAGACAGTACGAATACGATTTTGTCAGAGCAGAAAACGGTTTGAGACCGCATGATCTTGCAGCAACCTGTCTCAAAATATTAATAATGGCATAAAGGGCAACTGCATACTTCGAAAAGGAAAACTCTGGTTTTCAAAAGCAAAAAAGTAGTTTTAAAGCTTTAAACCCCCCCCCCCTTTTTTTCGCGATTCACCGCGGACCCCCGACTAAAGCTCGGCGGACCCCTAAGGGGTCTGCGGACCAGTTTGGGAAGCCCTGCCTTAGCTTGAGAATAAAGTCAATAATTATGGCGGAAAACGATTTATTTTTTAAACGTAAATTAACTTTTCATGTTGTTTACATGGTTACGTTTTTATATCTTTTGTTTGTTTCGTTCTTTTTCTTTTAATAATTTAAAAAATGTATTTGTTTTTGTAGCAATCTAAACTCCAAGACTTATTAAAATGAGTCAAGTAAAATATTTTCTCAGTTTTTAAGGAATTAAAACTCGGTAAATTGTAAAAATATTGTATAAATTGCGGTACCGTACTGCTAAAAAATATAGCTACTACTGTCTGTTTGCGTTTAGTGCGCCTGGCAGCCACGGACGCTTCCATCTGAAAAAGGGGAGTTAGGTTTTGGATGGCGCTACCCGATGCCTTCAGCTTTTGTTCGCTCACTACTTCCTCGTTGCTTTTCCCCCCTATTTCGAGAAAGTCAGAAGAGACTTGGCGCCTGAGCAGATGCGGCAGAGGTCGTACGAAAAAATTTTAGACAATACAGTAGTTTCGCTACTTGTAGTGCGTGGTTTACCAGTAAACGAGTTGCTTGTTGCTCGCAATGTGTTGTTTCATAACCGGTTGTTTGGATTTGGTTATAAGTTAAATCGGATAAATATTTTGTTTATATAATATTGTTGAATTTGAATACCGGGATGCAAAGAAAACTACAAAAAGGATGGAATTGCCGTAAGTGTTTTCGGTTCCCCAAAAGATCAAGAAATTATTCAGGTTGAGCGACATTTTCAGCAAAGTGATTTTCAAACAACCTCTTCAGCATACGACGAAAAAACTGGGCGCCTTATTGAAGCGAATTTGACATATCTCAGGTAAATTCTCATTTTATTTATAAACTTCTTAATTACAGTAAGAATTTTTAAGGGGTTTTTTGAAGATATATCAGTGTCTATTAACTGATTAGGTTTTATTTCTAATATTTTTGTCTCTGATCTGTTATTTCATCATATTGCTTTTAATATGTGCAACAAGTAGTTTTTCTTTTTTAGTGCATGTATTTAAATGAATTTCCTTGGATGTCAATAAATATTTCAAAATTTTCTGTTATCAAAAGTAACGTGACGTACTACAGTCAAACCCCGCTATAACGAATCCTCAACGGACCGACTTGAGTGATCGTTATAACCGGGGGTTTGCTATATCCGAATTTCCAAAAAATAGTTGGAATTCGGTAATATGCTATAATGATGAACACCATAATTGCATATGTCTTCATTTTGTCAATGTTTTCAGTCACAAAAAAAACTGTCCACAGTTTCTCTTTCTACTTTTTGCAATTTCTTACAACCGTTCATGTTTTTTCATTAGCAGAAACGCTGGTGACAATAGATTTTGAGAGGGAAATTTTCTTGCAAAGTGAGGATTGGGTTTCGCTGCTTTTTTAGGATCGTTATAGCCGATTTTTCAGGCTTTGTGGATCGTTATAAGCGTACAAAGTTACATTACTGACACCGAGTTTTAGATTGGACCAATGAAAAGGTTCGCTATAATCGGGGGTTCGCTATATCCCGGGCTCGCTATAGAAGTGTTCGACTGTATTTATATTCAATTATTTAAATAAGTTTGTCCAAGCATGCTTTTAAGAGCACTAATCTTCTATTTTCAGTTTCGATTTAACCCATTAATGCCTAGCGTCCCTTTTTAGGGACGGTCCAAAAAGTGAGTCTGAATTTTCCAAAAATGAACATTTCAACCAAATAATTGTGTTCAATTATTGCTTTGGTATTGCTTCAGTTCTGTATTAACAGATTTCAGCACATAACCGCTGTAAAGTGTGATCTGTAGCCATTTGATTATGATCTTTATCAAAAATTACATCGTTCACAATCTCAAGAACAAAAAGCTAAGTTTTTAAAGTTATTAACAAGTAAATCTATCTGTGTTTGATATATGTGCTACTTTGATCGATGTTTTAGTTTACCTTTTTTTGCAATTTTGTAAATTTTAATTTTTTTTAGGATTTTATAGCAATTTAAGAACGTCCCTAAAAAGGGACGCTAGGCACCAATGGCTGCATTATTTAACCGTTGCTGGTTTCTTGCTTAGAATCTATAATTTATGTCAAAAGAAGTTAGTAAATGGTTTTAGACTGAAAAACAGATAATAATTGTCATTTTAAAAATTTATTTTATTTTAAAAATCTAATTAAATTAAATTAATTAATATATAAACTTAATTATACAACGTTCTTAAATATTTTCTCTCTTTTTCTTTTAATTACAAAAAATACTCAAGGTAAATTTTGAAAGAAAGCTATTTCAAAAATGTAGTTCTTTAAAACACTAATTATTCGTAGTTTTTAATTACTTTCCATTATGTATTTAGGTGTCTATTATTGTTTAGTCTGACTGTTGAAGAAGCTCTAAGCTGTTTCAAAAGCTTAGCATTTCACCTTGATGAAGAATTCATGGATTGCATATGTGTCTGTTGTTTGAAAAGGGGGGGGGGTTGCAGATTTAATTTCAGAATTCCCTGAGAATGCCAATTTTGATCTCTACTGTGACAATTTATTTACTTCTCTTGCGTTCCTACGTGATTATTTATCGCAGAAAGGTTTTGTGCAAGAATTGGATTAAAAAATGCTCATGAACTAAAGTTACGTTGTTCAAAAAAGAAAAGAGAGGAAGTTTTGAATAACTGTCGATGACAGGTAAAATAATATTACGTTGGTTCGGTGGAATAATAGCAATGTCATAACTATTGCATTGAATCTTCATGGAGTTCATCCTATTGTAAAGGCTAAGCGATTGTCCAACAGCGAAAAGAAAGTAATTGAAATTGATGAACCAAATATATATGGTTGCTCAGTACAATCGTTGCATAGGGAAAAAGATCCCATGCATCAAATATCGGGAACTACTGGTTTTTGATTCACTCTAAAAAATGGTGGTAGCCGCTCTTCATTTTTATTTTAGAAGCTGCTGTACAGAATGCATTGAGCTCAAGAGTACCGGATTGAGTTAGGTATTATGGGGCTAGTTGTTATATTGCTTTAAATAAGATTCAGATAAGATGTGCCCATTGAAGTAAAAGAGCTTATCGGAATGCAGCAAATGCAATACGTAGGTTTGCAGAACAAATGCTTTGCTGACTTTCATACTCAACAACACCAATATTTCCTTGTTCTCTGAATCTACTTCCCAGTTTATGTTAATTGCTGCTTTTATTTCTTCTTATAAATTGTCATTTTCAATATTACATCGTAGGCAGAAAAAACATTTTAGTAAAAAAGTATGTACCCTCTGGTGCCTAGCGTCCCTTTTTAGGGACGATTTTTCTTTCTTAAATAAAAAATTTAATTTTTACACGATAATTTTTTAACTATTTTTCCTGTCCATTATACACTATTTGTAACCAGTATACAAAGTATCGTTGAAAAAAAAAATGTCAGGCATTAATGGGTTAATTTTTTCACACGCTATTCTGTGATATTTATTTTGGTCTAAAAACGTTCCTTAAATGTCAAATCAATATATTGATTTATTATTTTTAAGTGCAGCATTTTTAGTTGCAAACTCAACTTACTGAAAAAAAAAAAAAAAAAAAAAAATGGGCAGAGCATCTTTTATCCTCACACCCCTTGGATAATCCCAATTTAAGAAAAAAATTGATCTCAGTGTGGTAGCAAAGAAAAGATACTTGAGCGACTCAGCATTCAAAAGATATTTCTGATGATGAAACAATAAAACAATATATCTCTGAATTGAACACAGATATTTAATATTTTTGTTCATTAAATAAATCTCATGTATCATATATCTATTCTGCTTAATAAATTAAACACAAAAGTATCGTTTATTCTTGCTAATAATAGATTTGTTTTACATATAAGCTGATATCAAGATCTTATAAGCTCCTATCTTATTTTATACTATATACAATCGACGCTCGATA
Organism: Uloborus plumipes; assembly: GCA_038373865.1. Taxonomy (NCBI): domain Eukaryota; kingdom Metazoa; phylum Arthropoda; class Arachnida; order Araneae; family Uloboridae; genus Uloborus; species Uloborus plumipes. Next base: position 72,239 of record JAXGGA010002647.1, read on the forward strand.
TAACGACCGTCTTCGTCCTACAGAAACGGTCTTTATAACGAGTGGTCCCTATAAGAGGTAGAACATAGAGTATATTGGGATACAGTTGGGGGTTTTCTCAGGATGGTCTTTATAACGTGTGGTCGTTATAACGAGCGTCGACTGTATTATCAATAAAATTTGAGGTCTCTATGATGGAAGTATTCTGTAGGATTTGGGTATGTTCTTTGTATGATCACTCGCAGGCTTCACAAATCATTGCTTTGTATTTTTATTAATAAAAACAATTTATCAGTACACTGTGAATACTGTACAGTACGTCATTGTTTAAATATAATTTTACTTTTTATCTCACCGAAGCACTATAGGGGGGGGGGGGTCAGTTCCTGAGTTTATTTATTATTTATTTATTATGTTATTTTATTACTTTTTTACCGTAAAAATAATGTAAATGTAATGTGAATTGCAGTGGCGGCTCGTGCCTTAACTTAGTGGGTGGGCCCGCAATTATATCTTTCCCCACTAATGCTTACACAGATAAAATGAAGGAAACAACAGTTAGTAAACTAATGCTGAGCGACTTAAAATAATATTTAATTTTATTAATACAAATTTGCATTGCAAAATTATCTCACATTTGATTTGATACATAGGTTTTATATTTTAAATGTTACACCAACCTTAAGCGATCAATGTAATACTAATGACAATGTTTTCCACAGACGACCGACTTTCAAAATATCACTAATGTTTCTCTCATAATTTTGCCATTTTCAGACAGTGAAAATATTCATCACATCAAAAGTGTCACGCCTCAAGGCGGCGCACCTCCTCAAACATTACGGGACTACACTCAAAAAGAAAAGAAAATTTCTGCCTAAAAACACCCCCTCTCTCCCCCTAAAAATTTCGACAATCTGCACCATGACTTTCTTAAAGCCTCCATCAAATTAAGGAACTCATAAAGTAAATGACTAGATCTAGGTATGCTTACATTTTTTTTTTTTTAATTTGAATACAAATGTTGCAATTTTAGTTCATGAAAAAACAAATCCTAACGGTGTTAGAACTTTAAAATGTCACTTTTATAGCTATGATACTTTCAATTTTAATGCATGTATATGTTTTTAAACAAATTCGAATACACTGGAGTTTGACCAGTTATGGTCTCACTCGCTTACCTATGGTCGTATTCAAACTAGTAATGAGATTAATCGAATTATTTTCAGGAAATACACAAAGAGTACACAACAATATTAAAACACTTATTTTTCTTACAATATTATCAAAATTAAAGGATCTTGACTACCGGTTCGAATACCATTAGAATTAAAACACGGATAACTGACTAATTTAATTATGTTTATCAGAATAATTGCTTAACTGGTAATAACCTTTTCGGATACATGATTTGACTGACAGTCATAGTAACGTGTTATATGCTCATATGTTAGAAATAAAAAATCTTGCAGAACGCCTAGTTTATTCCAACCATTAGGTACCGTTATTAAACTTTGATATAATATATTTATTTAACTAGATTGCTTTTAAACAATATTTAATATTTCATATATTATAAACCTTCAGGAAAATATATTGCAAAATATAGTTTTTAAATGTTGCGAAATTTTATGTTCACGTGTTTCTTGAATTATGAAGCAATTTGTAAAATAATAATAATTTACAAAATAAATGTATTCATTTATACATTTTAAGCTGAATATAGTTTTTATATACAGTAGACTTTGATCCACTCAATATTTTTATGAACGTTCAATGTTTTAAGTTTTGTTTTTTCTGGTTACTGCTTTAGTGTATTTGTAGTAGAAGGTTAATGTTACGTGTCATAAGATATAAGTAAAAATGCGCAGTAGCAAATTTTTTATTCAACATCTAAGTATTTTTTCGGACATTAAAATCCCTTTGAGTGTGATAATATTAGTTGTAGGGATGATCATCAAAGAGGGGGAGGGGGGTAGACTACTTCATTGATATTTTAGGGGGCGGGGGTTAGCCTCTCGTTAGTCCTGGATATAAATGCAGTCATGATTCGGCTAAATAAATGTAGCATTTGAAGCTTAAGAATACTTAACACTTCTCCTAGAGTTCATACAATACTTACATACTTTTTAATATATTAACACAACACTGCGACAAATGAGATTAAATTCAAACTAATACCAAGAAAATGGCAAACGCACTACAAGTCAAAAATAAAGTCTTCATACAAAAATTTTGAGAATAAGAATTTCAAACGCAAATTAATAAATAAAATATGCATGCATTGTATTATAAATAGGTGAGGGGGGGTAATGAAACTGGCAATCTCTATGCCTGTTAGTAATAGGTGTTGAAAATTAAAAAAGAAAGACTAAAAAAAAGAAGACGTGTTATAAAAATCAATAAAAGAAAAACCAGGAGAGCGGAATGAAAAGCAAGTTTTCTCCCTAACAACAGGGGCCAGACATTCCCTGCTCCTCTGTAACCAGTGAGGGACACTTCCCTCTCCACCGCTTTGGTTAGGGACAAAGGGAAATTTTGGGCCAGATAAAAAATGCCCACTTGTCAATTGTTACAATGGGGTGTCATCTCTCACTGCTCTTCTTAATTAGGCCATTGGGATTGGCTGAAATCGGGGGCTTGGCGAGGGCCGCTTTGATCTGGCCCACGAATTCGTTCTTAAAGCCGTGCTAATGCGAAGCGCTTAGGTGCGAAACGCTAAAATTGATGGAGTTTGAAAACTTTTTTGTGCTGTATTAGCAATGTGGAGGGGGGGGGGAGCTGAAGGTTTAAAATATATTTTGTACCCTATGTTTTGTTTTGTTGTTTTCTTTTTTGTTGGTTGAAATACAAAACGATTATATTTCATTCGGCATTTTTTTTCTTCCAATTTTTCTGGGTGGGCCCGGCCCACCTGGCCCATAATGAGGAGCCGCCCCTGGTGAATTGGTTTCAAACAACCTTTTCTTCAACTGTAACACCAAACATTTCTTGCCAACTATAGCACTGCAAGTAGGTCTATGCATTTAAATTTAAGAAAAAAGGCTAAGAATTTGTTTTTTTACTTTAAATAAATGTTGTCTTTACTTTTTCTAATATATCTAAATATAAATTGATGTTGAGTTAAATGTGTTCATTATGGTGAGTCGAAAAAATCGATTTTTTTATTTCGAAATCGCATTACCTGTCAAAAGTTGTGGTTTAGTATCCACAACTTGGGAAAAATAAGAAAAAAATTCTAAGTTGACGTCTTCGGTTCGCGCATGAGGCTCAAAGTTGGAAAATATATGCTAAAAATGGAAATTTTCAAAAAATAATTTGAAAAAAAAAGTAATTTTTTTTTCTATCGAAACTGCTTTAAATTGTTAGTAGATAACATAAGTTGAACACAAAAAATTATATATAACTTTTAGAAGATACATTCTGTTTGTGTATAAGGCTCAAGATATGAAAAAAAATGTCAAAAACTGAACCAGAACGCACTATGTCGGCGCTGTGCCGGTATATTTTTGTTCTACAGCCGACTTTTCTAGACATTACACATATTCTAGGAGACAGTTCAAAGTCCCTGCAATCTGCACTCCCTTTGGTTGTCACTTAGTCAGCTAGACCCGCCAAACAAACAGCATCTTTAATTAGCAACTGAAAGTGAATCAAAAAGTGCAGCGTGTTTAGCTTTGGGTGAGTTTTTTTTGTAACTTTATAGCATATTTTTATGCTCAAGTTTTGTTATACTGTTCTCCGTTCTCCGAATAATAAAAAATGGAACCCCGGAAAACTTCTAAACTTTTAATTATTTGTCCGTTTTTTGGTGTACCGAAAGGGTTAAGTCAAAGTGTTTTAACCACATGTGCAGATGTGTTGTTAGCTTGCTTTGAAGAAAAATCGCAATCTGTAAAAGGCGAACCTTTTTCAAGGATTTCAGATTGCATAGCTCATAGAAGAAATTTACTGCAAAGCTTCTATACCAACGGTCAGTCATGTACGTATTGTAAAATTGATAAAGGATTACCATAATACTACACTTTGAGAAAGGCATTTAGTCGTGATAAAGATAAATTGAACTTCAAGACAACACTCAATCCTTTTGTTAATTAAGCGAAGTCTAGACTTTTTGACGTTGCTTCTTTCAAGTGTGCAATGAATTTTTCGTGTTCTTGTACTAAAAAGCCAATATCTTGTAGATGTACACTATACATTTGTGCATTGGTATAGAACGCACATTGGTATTACCACTGTACATTGGTATAGAAGCTTTGCAGTAAATTTCTTCTATTTAAGCAGATATGCAATCTGAAATTCTTGAAAATGGTTCGCCTTTTACAGATTGCGATTTTTCTTCAAAACAAGTTAACAATACATCTGCACATGTGGGTAAAACACTTTGACTTAACCCTTTCGGTGCACCAAAAAACGGACAAACAATTAAACGTTTAGAAGTTTTCCGGGGTTCCATTATTTATTAGTCGGAGAACGGAGAACAGTATAACAAAACTTGAGCATAAAAATATGCTATAAAGTTACGGAAAAACTCACCCAAAGCTGAACACGCTGTACTTTTTGATCCACTTTCAGTTGCTAATTAAAGATACTGTTTGTTTGGCGGGTCTAGCTGACTAAGTAACAACCAAAGGGAGTGCAAACTGCAGGGACTTCGAACTGTCTCCTAGAATATGTGTAATGTCTAGACAAGTTGACTGTAGAATAAAAATATACCGGCACAGTGCCGACGTAGTGCGTTCTGGTTCAGTTTTTGACTTTTTTTTTTTTTTTTTTTTTTCATATTTTGAGCCTTATGCACAAACAGAATGTATCTTCTAAAAGTTATATGTATATTTTTCGGTTCAAATTATGTTATCTACTAACAATTTAAATCAGATTCGATAGAAAACAATTACTTTTTTTTTTTTTCAAATTATTTTTTTGAAAATTTCCATTTTTAGCATATATTTTCCAACTTTGAGACTCATGCGCGAACCGAGGGAGTCAACTTAGATTTTTTTTATTATTTTTCCCAAATTTTGGATACCAAACCACAATTTTTGAGAGGTAATGCGATTTCGAAATAAAAAAAATCGATATTTTCGAAATTTGACATTGTAGGCGATTTTAGCCCAATTTAAGGCTGATGTGCAAACTAATGATCGTATGTAAAAGCTACAAAATATTTTTTTAGATTAAAAATGCACAAAATATTTACAGCTTATGGCAGTTGCATTATAAAAAGTTACAATTTTTTTTTTCTTTTTTCCTTTTGAAAATTTCCATTTTTAACATATTTTTTCCAACTTTGAGCCTCATGCGCGAACCGAAGACGTCAACTTAGAATTTTTTTCTTATTTTTCCCAAGTTGTGGATACTAAACCACAACTTTTGAGAGGTAATGCGATTTCGAAATAAAAAAATCGATTTTTTCGACTCACCCTATGTTCATACGTTCTGGGCTCACTAAAAATTACGTCTGAATAGTCAATAATGCACAGCGTGTTTTTAGTAATGCTCCGTGCTGATTTTCCTAATTCATTCGTGAAATAAATTTCCTTTACTTGCTTAAATACTTTCTAAGACCTAATGCTTTAATGCAATATACTGTAAATAAAATTCATAGAGTTTTTTAAAATGTGATTAGTGTTTGAAATGTTTTCAAATGAAACATAGAACGTTGCTCATTTATTACTTTGTTTAGCAGAATTGAAGAATTAAAACTTGTTTACTAATTCGTAATAAAGTAAAATACTATGAATAAAAATCAGTGTATTTTTTTATTGTATGATGTTTTTTTTTTCTCAAGTGAAAAAGCAGAACTTCTAATGCAACCAAACTAAAAGCAGACGAATTCTGGCGCAGTTCCGATTTTTTTTTTTACCCAGGTGGCACAAAAAACGTTTAAACGTTTTTAATCTGTTGTACTTTTCAGAAAAATTGGTGTGTTGTTGAGTGTATGAGAAAAGTTTCTTTTTTATGTTTACAAATAATGGCAACCAAAATAACAAAATCGAAGTCTAGCGCGCCTTCGAATGGACGAGAAAAGTAAATACGTCACTTCCGGGTAAGTGGTTCACTTACATCGTCCTCTCATTTCTTCCCCATGTTATTTCTACGGAGATTCGAGTGAGGTCTAGTTTTTGTCTGATTTGAAGAGTTTAAACTTATTTCTTAGCTTGGAAAAGCATTTCTTCGAATTCTAGGTAAGTTGAAGTACAAAATGCACCCAGTTTGTTGCTGATTTCGAAACGTATTTATTTTTTGAGAATTAATTAAAGTTTCTTTATGTTTTCGCATGCTGATATACTGAGCCACCATTGCTGCACGTAGTGTTATGATTATACTTGATATTCATTTCATAAAAACTGGTTGAATTACTGAAACTATTTCCATCTAAAATGAGTAAGAGTCATCAAAATAACCGTATGCCATGATTTTTATGTGTTTTTTCCCCCCGGTTTTTTTAGAAAACATATATTTTAGTTGATTTTCGAAGAACCGATATTTTCTAATGTTACCTCATTTAAAGTGTTAATTCAGCTATTTTTTATTTTAATATGCATGTTAAAAGTTAGTTGTGATGTAAATTGTTGTGTTTTATAGTTCGTGAGCGCGTTGTTCCATGTTGTGTTGCTATTGTTTTTCACGTTAAACAAATTTCATACGCATTTTCCTCCAAATAAAAGCATTTACATTCATATTCTATGAGTTAAAGTCACAAAATAAACCGTTTTTTGGAAATCTTATGTATTATCTACATTTTGAGAATTGAAAAATGTTTACATTCGTTGAACTAATATCCTGTACGTTACTTGATTTGTCCTTGCCCTTTAGTCTGCTGGCACGAGATTATTCCTTTTATTTAATAGCCATAAATTTTACTGTTTTGATTCAATATAAGTCGAAGCAAAAAATGCGATATGCATGCTATAATCTTTTGTTCATGTTTACTGTATCGCACATGTTCTAAACTTATTCGCCTTGTTCCGCCAAATAACCAGTAGTCCATGAGATCACCTATTTTTTCCACAATAAGAAAAATGTAGTTAGTTATTTACTGTTAAAATTAATGCGAACGAGTGTTTTCTGCAAACCGGAAAGATTTTTTAATGATGTCTTACACCGAGTACTGAAATTTTTAGTACTAAAAATGCACTGGCAAGTTTCTATATTTTTTAGAAATTTGATCGCGTTTGTCTCTTAAACTCTCCTGTTTTTGTCTTTTTTGATTTTACCTCTGAATTAACGCTAATTTTATATGTATGATTATTTTACCATATTCTATACTTCCGAGTATCTACGGATGTTTCATACTATTATTTTCTTTATTAGTGAGGATTTACTGAATGCACCCATTTTGACTTAGCCCAGCTTGCGCACATCTTTGAGTCGGCTATGAAACAGCTCATGTTCGTTTTGACAAACTAATTATTTTGAGGAGCAGAAGAATGTTTTGCTTCGTGAAAGATGTTATTGAAAAAGTTACAATCACTAATTAATATATTTTAAAATTTAAATAAAATGAGTAACAAACTTTTTCATAAAGTTTCAAGGCATGTACTAATATAAGGGATTGTTTATTTTTTTTTTAATGAATGAGTGTTTTTATCTATGTTTAGCTCATGCAGTTTTTTTTTTTTTTTTTTTGCACTCAATTTTATAGTTTTTATCTATAATTTTAATGTTTGATCTAGTGTTTATACACCAGCATCATTTTTAAAACTTTTTGTCTGATTGTCCATGGTATTCATTTATCTGCAGTTACCATGTCATTCTAGTCTACGGATAATCAAAAGTGTTTAATCAAATGTCATATTCTGTTGTATACAGAGCTTGCTGCCTTGCCATTATGCCACTCCCATTGTTCAAGCCAAAACCTATTAAATATCGATTTAATTTTTACCAACACTTATCTAATTTGTTTTATGCAGTTAATTTTGCTAGTGGCGACAAATTGCCCTTGTATGCAACATCGGCAGCAGCCCCGGATTTTTAGAATGTATCATGTTTTCATGCTACCTATATGTGTTTAACATGCCGCAAAATATCACATTTTTTTGATTTAAACAGTTAGTCAGTTTGATACAAATTTATTAATTTGAATTTCACAAAATCCTAACTTTGTTTTATTTCAGGATTTTGATTCATTACAATGTCGAGAAAAAGTGTTGTCAAATTTTTGTATATCAGCAATTTCTTTGCTGCTGAGGGAAAGCTTGTTGCTAAAGGAGAAAAAGTTCTTGAATCCGGACATTTTATTTGATGATGATATCCCTTTTGATGATATGGAAGAAGATTGATAGACATTTTGTTTATTGTTAAATTGCAACTTATGTTTATAAAATGTAAGCTATACTAAGGTTTACACTTTTAATTTTCAACTACTTAGTATCCTATCCGACGGAGGTTTTTTTTACTTTAATGCATAAAGATGGTTATTAAAAATAACGTTTTATGTCGTTGTAATTAAATGCTTTTATAAAATATGCATAAAGATGATAATTGTAAAATAATCATTAATTATGCACATGTGTTATGTGTTCAAATTTGTAATTGTTGTTAAATTTGTTTCTTTATATCTCTTCTATACAGATGCTGTGTTTATAAACTGTTAATAAAGGGACGTAATCCCGATGATTGGCGTAGGTGTTTGTCTAGATTTTTAATATCTAGCAACACCGCCGATAATTTTCATGGAGTCCCTCCGCAGAAGATCCCCGGCTCCGGGATTCGAACCTGAGCCCTGAGTTAAAAAAGTAATCACAAGTCGAATTGGCTGCGCGCTCTACCAATCGGACCATGATTACTTCAGGTGAAAGAAGACAAACAAGGTATTTATAAGTTTGCATTGCGGTATGCCGCTGCATTTATTAAATCGCTGGAATGATAAAATTAAATAATTTTAATTTCCAAGAAAACACTTCTTGCTCTTTTTATGATTTTTATACTCTGTAATTGTCTCTAATTACTTTGTTTTGCATACAGTTCCCAGATAACCACATACGTCCGCAGGATGTCCTATAAGGATCCCACAAATCCTTTATAGGACATGTCCTTCGAAGGATCACAAAAGGCGTCCTTTGGATTGCCTACGTGGGACGAGTTCTCTCGAAATTTGAAGATCCCACATCTGAGTGTAGATGGACATCCAACTGGTATCCCATACAAGACGAACTACTAAAAGCCGGTTTTCCGCACATGCGCGCTAGCATAGCACCCATGCTGTCGCCCGGGAATTGCGAATATTTACACCACCATTTTGAAACGTGCTGCATGTTCTCTGTCTCTGTTTCGTGAAGCTTTTATGCTATAAATTTGCCAAGGTAAGTCTAACTATTACATATGTTTGTATTTAAAATTGTTTTTGAAGGATAAACATTAAACCAATGCAGCAGTAGGATATTTGTTGAATAGAAAATTCTTTTCAAAAGAAACTTTTAGTGCGATCTTTAAGAAAAAGCAGTTTAGCTTGAAATGCATTTTAGATTTCGACATATTTAATGTTAATAGTTTACAGAATAAAGTAAAAAAGCTTGTTGTTTTTTCCTGTGCCAGAGGATAAAAAACTATTGAAAAGTAGAGTCAAAGGACGTCCAGACGACCTGCTTAGGATAAAAAGGGATGGGCAAAGGAAGGAGACGGATCTGCGAAGGACGTCAGAGCATCCTATGACAGTCCAGCAGTGGTCTTAAGGATGCCCGCAGGACGTGCGTAAAATTTAGAGTGTCCCGTGATAGTCCTGCAGTTGTCCTGAAAATGTCCGTTCATGACGTCCTGTGGACGTAAAAAAAAGTGGATTTTGGATCACCTGCGGACGTCTACAAGACGTTTTTCGGTAAATTTGGGATCTCCTGCGGAAGTCAGAGAATCCTATGAATGACGGCTTCTGGATGTCCAGTGGATGTCTTTGTGTTATCTGGGTTAATTTCTGAGTAAGATGCAATATTGCTTGGCCTGGGACTGACGGGTTGTACTGGAACCATTTCTTCATTGTAGGTGGTCCTGAAAACATTTAATGATTAATTAGGTTATTATGATGATGGTTATTATTAATGATTAATTAGGTTAATGATTAATTAGGTTAAGAAAATTACACAATATTCACATGCTTGCACAACAACAATAATATATGGCAGCAGGTGATTCGACATTTTTGCCACATGCTTAATTTATCAACAATTTAGATTGATTCTTAGCAAAAATAACATCGTACAATGCAAAGAAAATGTCGCATACAATCGCATATACGTCAGATGCGGTCGATTAAACATCTTTCTTAAAAAATATGGCAAAATTTCAGTAGGATCAAAGTCATATTTAGCTTATAATGTCAATCGAACATTTACACCAAAATCCAGTCGAACAAAAAAATTCTTGCCAACAGCAGTCTTTAAAAAATGACAGATTCTGTCAAGTTGGTAAATTTGATTAAACCTATTTCTCAAAGAATACAGCACCTATACGGATGAAAATCATATTTACACCAAAAGCCAGTTGAAAAATGTTTTTTTTTTTTTTTCTTTTCTATAGCAGCATTTAAAAGGATGACAGATTCAGTTCATTTACATCGATTCCCGTAGGAAATAGGGAGGGATTGTCGTGTAGCATCCTCTGGCGGCGGTGAGAATTCGTTGCCACTTTCAAACTAGCGCATCCGTAAAACATTTCTCACCTTCTTTCTACTCCGTGGTTGTAGGATTACTAAAATCGAAAAATATTTTTCTGCCTCTAAGAAGGTAGCGAGTTTCTAGAATGAAATATTAATCGCCAAGACCCGGTTACCACAATTCTATCCTACTTTTAATGTTTTCGGTAGTTTAATGCCTTTCTGATTCATTTGGCGACATGTGTAAACTCCAACTTTTACTGGAATTTAAATTGCTGTGAAATAAGTTTGAATAAAAGAAAATAACTATTTTACTCAAGAGTGTTCGTCGCATTTTTAATTTATTCAAGAGCCTTTACATTTATTGCACAGGCAGCGCCGTGCGGGTACTGCTAGTTTTTAATAAAAAGAAATCAGTTTAAACCCAAGAGTCATTTTCAACACTAAGTTCAATTTGCGCAACTTCGTGAAAGATGTTCTGTTTGAAATGTTTTAAAGTCAGATATCAATTTCTCGGTAAAAAATACGCAATGACTCAAAACTAGAAATGAAATCCTATCGATAATTTAACTAAAGCAGAAAATAACACAGGGAATATATACATATAGGTAAAAATAGGTTCAGCTAATGCAATCGAATCTTATTCTTAAAAACAGAGAGAGTATGTATGATGTATTTTGTAACTTGACCAATATGTTTGCAATATTAACTTTTTTTAATAAAGAAAACCAGCAGCGATTAGTGATCAGTGAAAATTAATAGCATGACACCACGGAACATGGAAAATCAAAAGTTTATGGCATGCACATTGCCTTTATTGCTTTTACTTATCTTGAATAAAATAATATGATTTATGACCATAAAATTATAGGAAGAAACTTATACCAGCAGACTATAAGAAGTAACGTAAAGGATACTTATCAAACGAATGTAAACAAACATGCATCAACTCTCACCATGTAGATATTACATAAAATTTCTATAAAACGGTTTACTTTTTGACTTTAACTTATGGAATATGAATGTAAATGCTTTCAATTAGAAGAAAATGCGTATGAAATTCGTTCAACGTGAAAAACAATAACAACACAACGTGGAACAGCGATGGTAAAACAAATATTTCATACGCACATTGCATATATGATGCGCTCACGAACTATAAAACACAACAATTTACATCACAACCAACTTTTAATATGCATATTAAAATAAAAAATAGCTGAATTAACACTTCAAATGAGGTAACATTAGAAAATATCGGTTCTTCGAACATCAACTAAGATTTCTGTTTTCTGAAAAACGGGGAGAAAAACACATAAAAATCATGGCATACAGTTATTTTGATGACTCTTACTCATTTTAGAAGAAAATAGTTTCAGTAATTCAACCAGTTTTTATGAAATGAATATCACGTATAATCACAATTATACTACGTACAGCAATGCTGGCTCGGTATATCAGCATGCGAAAAAGTAAACAAACTTTAATTAATTCTCAAAAAATAAATACGTTTCGAAATCAGCCCCAAACTGGGTGCATTTTGTACTTCAACTTACCTAGAATTCGAAAAAGTGCTTTTCCAAGCTAAGAAATAAGAAAAAACTCTTCAAATTTGACAAAAACTAGACCCCACTCGAATCTCCGTAGGAATAACATGGGGAAAAAAATGAGAAGACGATGTTAGTGAACCAGCTTCCCGGAAGTGACGTCAAACTTTTCTCGTCCATATCATCATAGTAGATCGTTTCGAGTGGATCGACAAACGGTGACGTCATTTCCAAGCTCCGAGGCTTCTAGTTGCGACGATTTCGAGTTACTCCAGGTGATAACTTCCGGAAACTTTGAGTGCAAGGAGCTTGTGCTCAAACCATGGAGCTCATGTGCTCAAACATGATTTACCGAATAACCGATTGGTTGATTCCTGACGTCAGTGGCTCGCGTGGTTGGTAACGGTTTAACCGGTGTAGCCGGTAACTCTATTCGAACAGAGGAGGAGTGATTCCCGAACGCACCCTTTGTAAAAGCGCGAAGGCACCGAGAAGAAGAAGAACCAGCAGAAGTGAACCTGTGTGTTGTGTTTCGTAAAAAATGATATGATGTCTGGGTCTATGAAACTTTTCTACCTATGTTATTGAGTTGTTTTGCTATTTTATTTAGAGTGGAAATATTCTTTGAATCTTAGTGCAGAAAATGTTCATGTCGATGTCGATGTTCGTTTCAGTCTGTTATGGGTAAAATTTTCTGAATCGAAATTATAAACCAAAACCAGGGATTTGTACACTTTTAAAATATGTTGTCCATTGTTTTCTCCCAGTGATAGTAATTTTTAGAATAGATTCCGTCACATCCCAATCTCCAGAAATAGGTAAGTAAGCTTGATTTTGACTTTTTGTTTGTTTTAGACCTTAATTGATGCATGCAAAATTAGTATGGACGTTATCGTGGATTTACAATTTTCCATTGATCTTTTAAATTTTTTGCGTTTCAATTTTGTTTAAAAAATTCAATTTCTTCCTTGTTTTTATAAAAAATGGAGCAGAATATTTGATAAATGCTTGCGCCATGTTTATTCTAAGTATCTTCAGATCATTTTAGGAATGATTGTTATCTCTTTACTGTGGTTTTCATTAAGAACTGGTGTATGCGTGGGCTTTTTATTTCATCAAAATATAAGGCTTATGCAAACCTATTTCTGAAAATACGCTGTTATTTCCAAATAAACGCAGTAGTCCCTAAATGCGATTGAAGTTCATAGTTTCAATCTCACTTGGGTCTGTACTGCGTTTGACGATGCAGAGAATGGAATCTTGTTTTATTAATGCAATTGTAGTTGAACTAAAATATTTTTATAACTTTTTGTTTATAAATTTACAGAGATTATTATTGTAAATCACAGCCATGGAAGCTAGTCAATTTTTCAAGAAGGGATGTAAATACTAGAGATGCAAATTTAACTAAATGCATGGTACTTAGTGAAATTCTAAAGTAGATACAGTGGCTCCTATAAGTAATTGTATACTTACCAATGAAATAGGGCTACATCCATTGATTAAAATTGATATTTCGGAGTGGGTGTTTCACATGTTCAATCTATGGTCTATTCTTGAAACAAAATGCATGAAATATTTCAATAACAATAGAACTTGATTTTTCAGAAATTAGTAATCAAAAGGTATCAAGAACTTGATCCTACAAAAGTCTTCGTACACTTAAAATTAAAAAAAATATATATGTAAATAATCTGATTTTTCATTGATTTAACATTTAGTAGGTATAGTATTCTGTATTCAGCAGCTGTTAAACCTCTGGGAATAGATTTCATTATTTATTTATTTTTTGTGATTTGCCTGTGTTCGTCCCAGGATTGTAGCCAGGATGAATGTCGAATGTTGGCCAAAATCAAAAAAGATTTTTGGCCGAGGGAACAGAAGAGTGTTAGTGACAGTAGCCCTCTGTTGTTGTGAAGAGAGATCTAAGTAAATCTCTTCTCACAAACTTTTTTTTTTGCCTGTCCTTTCCAACTTTTGGAAAGGACAGGAGGCAAAAAAAAGGAAATAATAAGAAAATAAATGTTGCTATCTTCAAATTAATAGTCTTTAGTTAATTGTAATGAGAATACTTTTTATTAATATCAAATGGTATAACAGAACTCACAATATTGTTCTGATAGTGTTTCTTCAGAAAAAGAGATTTCTCTTCCACATTAAATTGATCACAACTGAAGATTGAATTGCAGTTTTGGTACCAAAAATTTATGAATTCACCCCTGATACATAAAAAAGTAGAACCGGGATTTTAAGTTTTTAGTCGAACGAGTGATTAAGGTACCAAGCAGGAAAAGGAAAAATCCAGGGCGGGGTTGATAATTTAATCACATTGTTCAAAAATTGAAATCTGTCCAATAAACACTTGCAAACGATGAGAGATAAGTAATCTTTACTTGCTTTTTGTCTTAAGATACAATGCCAATTGTGTAACATGTTTTATACTACCAAATTTTTCAAATTTGCTTCTTGGTTGGCATTCGCGTATTATTATAGTTATTATGTTTTGAATTACTTGATCAGCTGTGGAGAGACTCTCGACTTTTTTTCCTGTCTTCATTGCTATCATCGGGAAAGGGTGTTCAATGTAGTATTGAGAGAATTTGTAATGTGATAGGCAGTCCATGCTACATCAACTTCCAAAGAGAATTAAAAGAAGTGTGTTAGTGACTGGCCCTTAGTTGTTGTGAAGACAGATCTGAGGAAATCCCTTCTCACAAAGAACTGCAAGGCAGAACAAAAGATTGCCAGGCTACATCGTTAAACAGCTATGATGCAAATTTATCCAGAAAGAAAAATAGAATACAGGGACCGCGCTAAGGATTTTAAGTTGTTAGCCAGTAAATAAGCCAAATTTCAAAAGTCTTAGCCAAACTTCGAGAGTTTTAATCAAAGAATTTTAATTGTTTGTTTTTTTAATGTAATAAGTGTATTTTTCCCCCAAGTGAAAATTTCTGACAATTTTCCATTCACCAATACTTTAGCCAAATCAGAATTTTTTTCGCCGAATTTTCTATTTTATAGCATTTGGCGAGGTGGCGAACGCTTAGCGCGGCCCCTGGAATAGAAAAAATGTTTGTGTGAGTCTTACAGATCAAAAATAATTTTGTTCTGTTCGTAGAAAACATATACTCAAACTTTCTGAAAACACAAAAAACGAGAAATTCAGAATCTTCTAACATCCTCGGTATAGGCTTTTTCTGGGACCAGTAGAAAATGAAGCTGGAAGCGGGATAGCCTTTAAAACGAATAATATAAAAACAGGGTTCCACTGTATATATACATTTTAATCAAGTTTTAAAAACACAATAGGGAACAAATTTAACTTACCCCCCTTTTGGCGACTTTTTCCTGTTGGCGCCAAAAGGGCATTGCCAATACTTTGATGCACGACAAAAAAATCATACACCTTTCTTAGCAATGCTTTCTTGGCACCAGCAGGAAAGTTAAGATTCACATACAAAATCAAAAGCTTTAAAAAAATGTGCAACGATATCATAGTCAAAAAAGAAAATATCAATGATCCTCAAATTTCAATAAATGAGTCATTCCACGGTGACTGACGTTACAGTTTTACTCTATTTTTAAATTAAAAATTCAGTACTGACTTGAAATTAATTTTCCTCACTGAATGTGAACTAAAATGTCATTACAGAGTATGTTAAAAGTATTTTCATAACTCATTAGGTATGAGGAAATTTTTTTTCAGAAATTATAGGGAATCAAACATGTGTGACTGATGTTACACAAAAGCGACATAACTAAAATTGACTTTTTTTCAATTTGAAATCCTCTTCAAACTAATAGCGTGAAACATAAAAAATAAAATTCCCATAAAAATAAAGATTTCACTTTATAAAAATACTTTTCTTGGTGGAAAAAACTAATAGCACAGAAAGTATGTAATAGGTGTGATTGATGTTACGATAACAAAACATTGCTACAATAATAACAAGGTTGCCACGCCACAAGGAAACCTGAAAAAAAACAGGGAAAATACAGGGAATTTTGAAAATTTCTTCAAAAATCTGGTAAGTGCAGGGATTTTTTTTTTTTTTTTAAGTTCAAGTTGCCAAAATGAATTCTAAAATAAGTAAACTACCAATGAATAAATTTATGCACAAATGAATAAAATAATAATAATAAATAAAATAGAATAAATAGTAATTTTACTTCAGTTTTTTTTGGCTAAGTTTTTTTATTTATAGGTAAATATTTAATTGTGTATTATAGAAGCAAAAAAAAATTATTACTTAGTTTGAAATGCATTTTAAAGCTTATGCTAATTTAATTAGAGAGTATGAGATTAGTCATCTATCCGTTCTATGATTTCAGTTTTAATGAGTTCTGCTTTGCCTCCCTATGTTTTATTTAGTTAGTTTTTTTTTCTGTGCCAGAATATTAATGTTCATATAGAATATCAGTGTTCGCTCGTTCCTAATACTGCATATTCATGCAGGGAAAACACAGGGAATTTTTCCCCCAGAATTGAGTGACAACCCTGAATAAATAATGTCTCTCTAATTATTAACAAAGTATATATTTCGCCCAAAATTGAAGTTGAATGAAATGAAAGAGAGGGGGGGGGGCTTAACAAAGCCAAGCACTGCGACCAGAGGTCTATTGTACTTAACCCCAAACAGAAGTCTTAAAACAGACCAGTAGCTGAAGCAAAGTTCAACAAAAACCTAATGGGAATATCATGAATCTTCCAAGGTTCGAGCAAGTGACGACCTAGATGTTCAAACCTATAGGCACTTCTCAATCACACAAAATGTGTAGCAGTCTCCTCGTGAACAAGGCAGCCCCTACAAGTAGGATCATTAGTAATACCTATAATAGTAAGGTGCCGCTTTAAAGTGCAATGACCAGTAAGAAGACCAATAGCCTTCCTAACACTATTCTGATTTAGACTTAAGAGTTCTTTTGCCCTAATACTAGGGCAACCTCTATTAAGTTCTTTTGCCTGACGCTGTGCATGCATATTGCGCCAGTTGTGGTACTGTTTTTTCCTAAGGATATCAAAAACAGCAGTCCTAATAAGATTCTTTGAAACTCCAATAGCTGGCTCGGGGTCAACAAAAGGTGTATTAGAACCTTTTCTAGCAAGATGGTCAGCCATTTCATTACCTTCCACACCTCAGTGCCCAGGTACCCAGCAGAGAGGGATCTTATTCGTCTCTGCAAGAGTGCAAAGCATGTTATAGCATTCCCAGACAATGTAGGATGTCATGACAGCTTTATTTAATGCCTTTAAGGCAGCTTGACTATCAGAGCAGATGTGAACACATTTTCTCCTGTAGCCCCGGTTCAAGAAGATAATGCAACACATCAAGATGGCGAAAATCTCAGCCTGAAAGACAGAGGTAAATCTACCCAGGGGGCATGAGTATTTAATGCCATTGTAGGACAAAACACCCCAGATCCAGTGCTCTCGTTCATCTTAGAACCATCAGTGTACCAGAGAGTGCAAATCTTATTGTGACATCGAGGAACATCTCTCCAGTCACACCTAGAGGGAAAAATCACTTCATAAGGCCTGTCAAAAGCATATTTGCTAAGCATATAATCGCTAGGCAAGCCAGAAAGAGGATGTCCAAGTATATCCTCATCAAAATTCTTCCAGGAAAGATATCCAGAATAGGACTTCCAGAGACCTAAATGCTTTAGCCTCTCCATGCACAGAAAAGCTTCTGCTTCAATCTGCATATGAAGGGGACATAAGAACAAGAGTAGTTCCAGTGCTGCAATGGGTGTGGTCCTGATACTTCCAGTCATGGCTATACAGACCATCCTCTGTAGCTTGTTTAATTCTGTTTTTGCAACATCCAGTCTGGTTCTTGACCACCAAACTATGGACACGTATGTAATGATGGGACAGATGACCATCTTATAGATCCAGTGGACAACCCTAGGACTAAGCCCCCAGGTTCTACCAATGGCCCTCTTACAGGACCAAATGATTTTACTAGCCTTAGGTAGGCTGTAGGTAAAGTGCTTTTTCCAGTTCATCTTGGAGTCAAAGTACACTTCAAGATACTTAACTTCATCAGAGCAGCTGAGAGTCTGTCCAAAGAAATTAATATTAACTACCTGGATTGCTCTCTTAGATGTAAAAGCAACCATAGTAGTCTTTTGAGGGTTTACAGCAAGACCTTCAGTATGACACCATTTTTCCACACATTTTAATCCTTGAGATAAGATGGAAGAGACAGTGTCAATGAACTTACCTCTGGCCACAATAACAAAATCATCAGCATAGCCGATGCAAGCAAGGCCAGAAGTAGTAATGCTTTCAAGCAGTGAATCAACAACTAGACACCAGAGGATAGGTGAGAGAACTCCACCCTGCGGGCATCTAGCATTCGTGTGAACAGTAAGATCTGCACCGCTAAGAGTAGCATTAACAAACCTACAACATAACGGATTTTCTATCCAGTTAATATTAGTTATGTAAATGCCTTTCCTATTAAGGGCCTTCAGGATAGTAGTTACAGGAACTTTATCAAAAGCCCATTCAATATCAAGGAAGACAGCAAGGGCTACTTCCTTGTCCTTAAATGACTTTTCCAACACAAAGGAAAGACTGTACAGGGCAGTTTCAGTAGGCTTGCCCTTCTGGTAGGCATGTTGAGATAGAGAGAGAGGAGAGACTTTTAATACAGTCTCTCTAATATGCCTATGAATTAGCTTTTCTAAAGCCTTTAATAAAAAAGATGTGAGACTAATAAGCCTAAAGGACTTAGCCTCATAATAGTTATCTTTTCCCACCTTTTGTATAAATATAACCTTGGTCTGCCTCCAGGCAGTTGGTACATGCCCAAAAGCAATGCATTATACCTCAACACTCAAATTTTGAATTGGTAGCCAATGGCTACTAACACCCCACAAAATGGTAGCCAAATTTCAGAAAATAGTAGCCAAACTTAAAATTTAAAAAAAAGTGCAAAAAATGTGTATTTAAAAAAATATATTTAAATTTTAAAGCAATAATGTTCAGCTCAATGTTTATATAAACAACTAGCTGACCCGGCCACGCGTTGCTGTGGCTAAGGTATGGGTTAAACTATAATGTTTCAATAGAAACGAAAAACTATTACTGTTATAGAAATCAACTTTATATACATATGAATTTGAGGTCAAAATATGAAAACAATCGAAAAAAAAATTCCTAAGTTTGCTAGAAACAAAAAATCAACAAAAAATGTAGCATTTTAGTACTTAGAAATATTATATTCAAGCTTGTAACAATTGAGTTAATTAAAAATTTTCTAATTGCTATTGTAACATTTTATTTTTTTAAAGTAACATTTTATTTTTTAATAATGTAGGTAGGGTAGATAATTAACCAATATTATTTGCTTTTTTTTTTTGAATTATAAGCATTTTTAATTTCAGTTTAACTCAACACTAATCGGTGCACAATATCCTTTGTTAATCTGTCTCTTGTAAACAAAAATAGATTGGATGGTTTTCCCACACGGGAGCAAGCAAATTATAGTTGCCCATGGGAAAACCATGGATTTTCTAAATCTAAACAGCAAATTGACATTGTTTGTCCTTGGGACTTATTAATGGACATGGCGAAAGCTAAACGAATGGGAAACTGTAGCCTTTTGAAGGGTATTGAAGATTCTGACGGTGTCATTGGGATACGTGGCAGCAGAACTACTTCATCTTCAAACTTGCCAGTCAAAATGATTGCCTAAATAATGTTCCCGGTGACGTTTTTTTTTTGGTAATTAAACGCTTACCATTGCATAATCTCGGTGGATTTCAATTACGTAGAAGAACTATGGGTGAACCAATTTTTAACCGCAGATTATGTAGTGGCATTCCGGCTATGTTTAAAGAATTTTAGCCAAGAATACTGAAAAGCTGGTAGCTAAATAGATAATTTGCAATAAAAAATATATTGCGGCCCTAAATTGAGATAAAAACTATCCTATCATTTAAGTTGGACCAAACTGAAACTGCGTGCAAAATTTGGTTAAAATCGGTTCAGTAGCTGAGGAGTCCATTGGCCACAAACACAAGGGACACGTAATTTTTAGATAGTATAAGAAAGATTATTGCTTGTTTACTGCGCTCCAGAAGCTCCCAGAGCGTGTGCTTTATGTCGCTCAGCCATGGAGGTGTCAAAAAAGGCTTAGTAAAAAGGCTTAGCCAAGAACACAGAAAAGCTGGTAGCTAAATACATAATTTGCAATAAAAAATATATTGCGGTCCTAAATTGAGATAAAACTATCCTATCATTTAAGTTGGACCAAATTGAAACTGCGTGTGAAATTTGGTTAAAATTGGTTTAGTAGCTGAGGAGTCCATTGGCCACAAACACAGGGACACATAATTTTTATATATTAAGATGTTCTAAACCACTACCTTTACGTTTCTTAAAAATAGATGCATAACTAAACATCATACATCATCCATCGCTCAAATATATTGTCAAGAAGGTTAAAATTAAAGAAAACATATGAATTTCAAAAACTTTAAATCTCAATGACGTTTTTGTTTTCTGAAACTGAAACATGATTTGTTTGAAATAAGGAAGCACTTAGTTCTATTCAGAAATGTTTCATGAACAAGTAATATATGCTTTGCAGTTTGTTCTCAGTCTATAACTAAATTTTAAGATAAAAAAGGCAACATAAATGATAAACATAAATAATTGCAAGTATTTTAAAATTCATTTCTTCCAGATGTTGGAAATATAAATTTGAACAGTATAAAATTGAGTAATTTCTCAATCACAATAAATTTTTTATATAATGATACTGGAATATGTTATAAATATTCAGATATGATTCCATTTCAAGTAAGTGCATTATGTAGTTATTGCAGATAATCAATCTTTGGCTAATTTCACATGATTATTGTTATCTAACTAATAAAAAAAACCTAAGCTCATGGGTATAATTGAAATTTTTAGTGAAGAACTGCATTTTCAATGCAACTTGCTAAAAATCAAGAATAAAGTTTGATTATACCCATATTTGAATGTTCGAAATTTAATAAATAAGTTCTAACTTGCTCTTATGAAGAAAGAAAAAACATTTCTTTTGTTATTTGTTTTTGATACTTGTTCACAAAAAAAAAAAAAAAAAAAAAAAAAAAAAAAAAACATTTCAATAAAATTTAAGTTTGGACAGTACGATTTAAACTTGGGCCAACCCCTGTTGTAAGACACTTCAAAAATAGTTTGTCTGATTTTTTTTAGTATGTATAGCAAGAGCAAACATTTAAAATTTGGTAAAAACCCCACCTTTGGTCTCAAAACACTTTTCTCTTTCTTTTTTGGTTTTAATAACATAGTATAAACAAGCAGCAAAATATTCTAAAGTAAAAAATGATTATTAAACAGAAGAATAAAATGAGCCAATGTATAGAGTGTAGCAGATAATAAAATCCCTCAAAACTTCCACAATAATTTAAATATTATCAGGATGTAAAAAGATTTAGATTTCAAACGAGGCCGCGATTTTCGTCGACTCACGTGTTTCTTTGTTGGCATGGGCGTCGAACTATACTTTTAAGGTTCATGTCACATGCTATGAACAACGAATTAAAATTAGGTCAATTAGTAAATAAATTACAAAATTAATACATAAAATGAGCCGAGTTACGGTAGTAGATAATAAGAAGCCTCAAAGATTCCAAAATAATTGAGATATTTTTAGGATGCGAGAGGATTGAAATCCCAAACAAGGTGCGCAACTTTCGGTGAGGCACATGTTACTTTGTGCCCATGGGCGGCAACTCACGTGTTTTTGGTTAACATTATATGATATGAACGAGCAACTAATATAATGAAAAAAAAAAAAACCCTCAATTAATGAGTAAAGTGAGACATGTTGTGATAGCAGATAACATAAGTCTCAAAAGTGAGGACTCCAATTAGGATTTTGATTTAAATTTATTTTTCAGTTATTTGTAGCCATTTAATTCAACACTTTTATTCTTGGGAAAATTAGAGGATAACTAAAAGCATATACTAAAGAGAAAAGTATTAACACATGAAAAATAATGCAGGATTGTCTGTATGTGTATTATTCAAAATAGAAAAATCAATTTGTTAAAAAAAATTACATCAACTGTGAGTATTATATTTTTATATTTCAATCTTTGAATTATTTGTTTTGTTTTTACTCACTTCACTTTAGTACTACATGTTATATTTATTTTTGCAGAAAATTATTTATTTCTTGTTCATAGATTTTTTCATCTTACTTTCTTGTTCAAGTAATTTTATAGTGTTGCATACTTAAAGTGATTTCATTTAAAGCAAATTTTCCCCCTTTGGATTGGCAAAATTTTGGGTCATTATAAATGAATGAAATAGTCATGTATTCACATTCCAATTTAAAAGTTAGAGGATTGACTTATTTCTAACAGTGTCATATGAATATCCACTGTGAATGTTGCTGTACTTACTGTGAACTAACAAATGTTTTTCACTTTTCATGAAGAAAGGGAGAAACAGTTTTGGTAATTAACAGTTTTGGAAAAAAGATAAAAGTGCATTGTTAGTTAAAGACGGAACAAAATAATTGTTAATAACAGCAGCAGTCCCATGGGATCTTTTGAATACTTTGACTAAAATTCATTAAAAGCTAGTAAATTTCATTGAATAAGACTAAAATTTCCAAATATAGAGCATTAGTTTGTTTTTCTATTTTTGCTATGTTATTTAACAGCTATCTAATATTTCGTCTTGTTTTATAAAATGTACAAATACAGCAGTAATTGTATTAATAATTTTGACTAAATTAAAATAAAAAGACCAAAAAATATTTTTCGTAACAAAGCCGGCTTTTTCTAATAAAAGCAGGCCTTTTTTAAGTAATTTAAACCAAAAAGGCCGGCCAGTTTTTTTTTTTTGACCTGGCTAAAATCCGACAACCCCAGTTAAAACACACCCTTTAAAGACAAAAAAGAGAAAAATATAAGATACAATCTTGCAGATAAAATTTCTCACTCTTGAAGAAAGTAATTTATTTAAAAAAAAAAAAACTGATTTTTGGCATAATTTATGTTATTTTCAATAGTTTGCATTGCAGTTAGTCCTCTAATTCTGTGTTTGGAAACTTGGATAATAACAGTCTTGTCCACTTCTATTATGGAAAAGACCAAACATGGCACTTTCACGAAAAATTTAAATTGATAACTAGATTTTTGAATTTGTTGCATAACAGTAATTAAATACTAATTAATTGGGACAAAGCTATTTTTAGTGAACTAAGAAGTTGATTGTTAGCTTGCACCAGCAGGTGTGACAAGCAGTTCTATCAGCTTTAATGTCGTCTGGATATCAGTTTCAATTACTTGAGAATTGATGTAGGTGACCATTTATGAATATTAGACAGTTATTTAGCTGCTTTCTGTTAGAGAAGGGAATAGCATTTTAGTGTACCAAAATGGAATATAATGCCTAGAAAATTAGCTCAGATGATCGCAATTATCATTCCTATATCCATGGCAATAACAAAAATACATTCTTGTGATTTGTATTGGAAAATCGAACTTTTTTCAATTATTCTTTTGACTAACAGTGAGAAGTCTTCATTGCATGCCCCGTCAATGAGTTTTTATAATTAGTGGCCACATTTGTTCCACCTTAGTTCTTCCATATTTGTTTCTTCTTGGTGAGGGAAATGGTTCAGTTTTCAATGCATCAGACATCAGGAAAAGATTCATTTTCTAGTGGAAAGGAGTGAAGCAATATTTTTTGCAGCAATAAGAACATAACTGTTGAACGTCTTTACCTTAGCTAACTTTCTATAAGTTATACCCATTTTAGCACGCTAAAATGAACGAATGCAAAATGTTGCCTATTCCTGTCACATAAACAAGGTGAAGACTTGTTTAATATTCCTAATTTCTCATATAAACCAGAACTAAGCATTCAAAATAGGCATCCAGATGGCATTGGACCTAATGGAACTACTTGGAGGGACTCGCTGGAACTAGCAAGTATTCAACTTGAAAGTACGCGAAAAATAACTTTATTCCAATTTGGATGAAATAGTCAGTTTTCAACCCTTTATCGTCTAAAGCAATGATAATAAGATAATTCTGAAGATGGAATTTTTCCCTTTTCAAGAAAAAAAAATAAAAACTATCCAAGGGGGAAATTGCAATAAACATTCAATTCCGTTTTTGGAAACAGAAATTCTTAAAGTATTGTCTACTTCTGTGCTATAAGCAAAGCCTTTGGTGACTGTGAGCCAACCAACGGGACTGTAACTGTAACTGAGAGGCTTCAGATGATGTTGTGATTCGTGTGTTTGTATTATCATGTAATAAATATGTTTAACGCCATGTATTGTCATACTTCCTCGCCTCCTGAACATCAACACGAATTATACATTGTGACAGCGTAAAATATTTAGCTACTTAAAGATCGCAAACATTTTCTGCTGTGGAAAAAATCGTCGACAAATTTCGAAAACCGAAGTATTACAATTGCGTCCATTCAGATAGCAGCACCGGAACATTTTACGCTCTCAACACCAGGAAATTGGTCTAAATGGAAAATCCGATTCGAGAGGTACAGGATTGCTTCAGGGTTATCGACCAAATCCGGAAATGAGCAGGTAAATTCTTTAATTTACATTATGGGAGAGCAGGCAGAAGATATATTTAGTTCTTTCGGTATGTCCGATGAAGAACAAGTTGACTTTGCTACTGTTTTGGAAAGGTTCAATGATCATTTTATCGTTAGGAAAAATAATATTTTTGAAAGAGCACAATTCAACAAAAGAATACAGCTTGAAGGGGAATCAGTCAATACTTTCATAATGGCTTTATATGCATTAGCAGAACACTGTGAATATGGTGCATTGCATGATGAACTTATTTGTGACCGTATTGTAGTGGGAATACGTGATAAAAATTTGAGTGCAAAGTTGCAATTAAATGCTGATCTTACACTTACAAAAGTAACTGAAAGAGTTAGGCTTAGTGAAGTTGTTAAAGAACAACAAGAGAAGCTCAGCGATAACGAAACTGCGTCAGTTAATGCTGTTTTGCAAAATAAAAATCAGCGATTTCAAAAACAAAAGTTCGGGAAAAATAAACAAAATGCAGAACCAGATGTAAATAAGCTATTTAATGAAAATAATTCACGATTTTTTGAAAAATGCAAGTGGTGTGGAAGACAAAAGCATGAAAAAAGGTTGTGCCCTGCTAGAGATGCCAAATGCAGAAAATGTGAAAAATTAGGACATTATGCCAATGTTTGTCTCACAAAACCCAAGAAAATGTGTTCAGAAGTCGGTTTTTTAGGAGTTATCCAACCTGGAAATAAGAATGAATCATCTATTGACTGGACTGTAATCATTCAAGTGAACAACAAGGACATTCAGTTTAAAATCGATAGCGGAGCGGACCATACCGTTTTGCTGTCGGAGGTATTCAAAGGTATGTTTCAAAATATCAAATTGAGCCCACCAGGTAAAATATTATGTGGTCCAGACAAAAGAGCACTGAAAACAATAGGAAAATTCTTTGCAAGTATTAAATTCAAAGAAAAATTCTGTTCAGAAGAAATCTATGTGATCAGGGGTCCCGTTGACGCGCTATAGCGAGTAAAATACGCGGATTTCAGAAAAGGGACTCAATGCTTGAAACTTAGTGCGTCCCGCAGGACGCGCTAAAATTTGTCTTGCGGGACGAAAGTGTAAAATTTAGGTGGTGCGGATTATCTGCATTTTTTCAACCAACGCGACCTATGACTACTTCGTTGTCTGTAATGTTATTTATTTTACACAGCCTGAATCTGTAATGTTGTTTATTTTTGATTATAGATTAAAAATTATTGTTTCACCTTATTTATTTTTTTTTCCTGTGGTGTGCGGGACCCACTATTTTTAAAATAGACCCCCTTTTTCAAAAGCGGTGGGTCCTTGGGACCCAGCTTTGGGAGTATCTAGCGGGAGCCCTGGTGATAGATAATCTTCAAACTTGTCTGCTGGGAAAACCCGCATTGTTAGCTCTTGGCCTAGGGCCGAATTTAAACTCAATTTCCCAGATTTCTGCTATGAATCCAAAAGATGCGTTTCCAGAACTTTTTGAAGGTCTTGGGGTAATGAAAGAATGTCATGTTATCAAGCTGAATTGAAGAGAATGGTAGAACAAGAAGTCATTGTTCCAGTTACAGAACCGACTGAGTGGTGTTCTCCAGTTGTGATCGTGCCTAAAAGTGATGGCAATGTCAGAATTTGCGTGGATTTAAGTGAGCTTAACAAAAATGTCAGACGTGAGCTACATCCACTTCCTAAAACTGAGTATACTTTGAATCTTCTAACTGGTGCCAAGGTGTTTTCAAAACTTGATGCTAATTCAGGATTTTGGCAAATTCCATTAGACAGGAAATCATCATATCTAACCACATTCATCACTCCATTTGGTAGATTTAGATTCCAAAGATTGCCTTTTGGAATTTCATCTGCTCCTGAGCATTTTCAGAAAAGAATGTCTCAAATTTTAACAGACATCCCAGGAACAGTTTGCCATATGGATGATATTTTGGTATGGGGAACAACACAAACTGACAATGACCAGAGACTCACAGAAGTTTGTAGAAGACTCAAAGACTCCGGTATGACACTCAATCCAAAGAAATGTATGTTCTCGCAGACGTCCATTAAATTTTTAGGCCACATAATTGATGAAAAGGGAATCCATCCTGATGTGGACAAGATTGTGGCCATAGAAAATTTTAAAGTTCCAACAGATAAAAGAGAACTGAAGCAATTACTAGGCATGGCTAACTATCTAGCAAAGTTTGTTCCTAATTATGCTGATATACTTTCTCCTCTGTATTCTCTGCTAAGCAACAAAGTAAGTTTTGTATGGACATCACCACAAGAAGAAGCTTTCCAAAAATTGAAGCATATATTGTCATCTGATCCAGTTCTACAGGTTTTTGATCCAGCAAAAGAAACTATTGTTACCACAGATGCTTCCTCGTTTGGGTTAGGAGCTACACTTTGCCAAAAACAAGCAGATGGAAGAAAATCAGTAATTGCCTATGCATCTAGAGCATTGACTCCAACGGAAAGTCATTACGCTCAAATTGAAAAAGAAGCCTTAGGTATTGTGTGGGGATGCGAGAAATTCCGGGACTATCTAACAGGAATGCATTTCACGGTAGAGACTGACCAGAAACCACTCATTCCGATATTTTCGAAGAAAAATTTAGATGATTTGTCTCCCCGATTACAGAGAATCAAAATAAGGACGATGAAGTTTTCCTATAGCATTGTACATATTCCAGGAAAAGAATTATATGCTGCAGACGCATTGTCGAGAAACCCTCTAACAGGTCCATGTAGAAGAGAAGAATTAGAAGATGAAATTAATGCCTACATTCATATGGTTACAGACTGCCTTCCTGCATCATCTCACAAATTAAGAGAACTGAACGCTGCACAACTTGAAGACACAACTTGTCAAAAGCTTACAGAATACACACTGAAGGGATGGCCCAAAAAGAAAGAAGTTGATGCAAGCTGTACACCTTACTGGCAGAATCGTTATGAAATTTCAATTCAAGATGGACTGCTGATGAGAGGCTGCAGAATCATCATTCCAAAGTCGCATCAAGCAGAAGTGCTGAATAGAATCCATGAAGGTCATTTAGGCATATCCAAATGTAGAGCTCGAGCCAGATGCTCCGTATACTGGCCGGGAATAAGCAAAGAAATTGAAGAGAAAATAAAAAATTGTAATGCTTGCATTCAAGAATCAATCGCCATCAACCCTTAATTCCAACCCCATTTCCAGAGAGACCATGGGAAGTTGTAGGTCTAGATCTATTTAAGTACAAGGATGTATGGTATCTGCTAATTTCAGATTACTACTCGAGGTATCCTGAGGTTGCCAGGTTAGACAGAATGTCCTCTGCTGAAATCATAAATTACTGCAAGTCAATATTTTCACGCCATGGAGTCCCAGATATTGTCCGTTCTGATAATGGCCCACAGTTTGATCCAGTAAAGACCTTGGAGTTTAAGAACTTCGCCAGAAGTTATGGATTTAGTCACATTTCAAGTAGCCCTCGATTTCCGCAGAGTAATGGTCTCATTGAAGCGGCAGTGAAAACGGTCAAAGCTCGCTTAAAGAAATCGAAGGACCCCTACTTGGCTTTAATGGAATATAGATCAACTCCGCTAGAAAATGGTTATAGTCCTTCCGAATTACTTATGGGTAGGAGAATCAATACTACTCTTCCTCTTGCAAAAATCCAGTCACAACCAAAATCAGTGAACAAGGAAGTTCTTGAAACAAAAGAGGAGAGACGGATAGAAAGCCAAAAGAAGAATTATGATAAACATCACGGAGTTCGAGATCTAGATGAATTGCGCAAAGGTCAAAGTGTATGGATTTCCGATAGAAAAGTAACAGGAAAGGTGTTGCAGAAAACACCACACCCAAGATCATACCTCATTCAGTCTGATGGGAAAACCTACAGAAGGAACAGAAAGCACTTGATTCCTGCACCAGATTTCCAGCCGGAACATGAGCCCGAGGATGACTTTGATGGTACAGGAAACCAACACCCCTCAACTGATGTTGATACAGGATGTACACCTGCAATGACAGCATCACCCCAGTCTCCGGGATCTCACCCTGCGGCGACTGGATCCTCTACAAATGTATATCCGAGTGCTTATGTCACTAGAAGAGGTAGGACAATTCGACCCCCTGAAAAACTGGATCTTTAATGTAAAGAAGGGAGATGTGCTATAAGCAAAGCCTTTGGTGACTGTGAGCCAACCAACAGGACTCTAACTGTAACTGTAACTGAGAGGCTTCAGATGATGTTGTGATTCGTGTGTTTGTATTATCGTGTAATTAATATGTTTAACGTCATGTATTGTAATACTTCCTCGCCTCCTGAACATCAACACGAAGTATCTTTTGAATAGCTGCCAAAAGTTAAGCTAGATTTTTGAATTTGTCGCATAAAAATAATTAAAAAATAAAATATCCTCATGAAACTACAATTTTGTTCAAATATTATAATTTTTAGCACATTGTCCAAAGCAATGAGAAGGAGATAACATTTTAAATAGACAATTTTTCATTTCTCAAGAAAATTAAGGGAGAGTTTGGATAGTTGATCTCTAGGGATACATGATCTCTCAACATAAAATACACGCAAATCATTTCATAGATCTTTATAACCTAGCAAAATTTTAAATATACACAAAAAATAACTGTACTTGGTCGTTTTCAGCCATTTTGTTTTAGCTCAAGATAGGATTGTCTTAATATATACAAATACAAATGTGACGACCAGCAACAGGCTCTGGGCCCAACTGGGCTGGTCCTAGTCAAATTATAGATCCCAGTGAAGATCAATGGCCCTCTTAAAACTATCTACTCCTTTGCTCCTTACCGCCTCTTCCGGTAAACTATTCCAAGTTCCCACTACTCTGCAAAAATAGTAATTTTTCCGAATTTCCAGGTTAGCCAGAGATTTAAACAGCTTATAACAATGACCCCTTGTCCTGCTTTCCGTGCAAAAATTTAACCCTATAACATCTTTCATTTTGATAAATTTAAACAACTGAATCATGTCTCCTCTAGTTCTCCTTTGCTCAAGACTATGCATATTAAGCATTCTAAGTCTGGAATCATAGTCTAAATTAGAAAGTCCATTCACTAACCTTGTAGCCCTTCTTTGTACCCTTTCCAATAAATTAATATCTTTCTTAAGATAAGGAGACCAAAACTGAACAGCATACTCTAAATGAGGTCTTACCAAACTTCTATATAAAGGCAGAAGAACCTTCTTAGATTTGTTTGAAATAGATCTATTTATAAACCCAAGCATTCTTTTGGCTTTGTTACTAGCTATGCTGCACTGTTGACTAAATTTGAAGTCTTGATTTATTAAGACACCTAGATCCATAACATTTTCTGCCTTACTAATGACTGAACCTTGTAAATAATAGCTCGTGTGCTTATTCCCATGACCTAAATGCAGCATTTGACATTTCCCAACATTTACTGCCATACCCCACTTGTCTGTCCACTTAGTAATATGATCCAAATCCTCTTGCAGCTGATTTACTTGTTCATCATTTTCTACAACCCCCATAACTTTGACATCATCAGCAAAACAATTCATGTTTCCAGAAACATTTTCATGAATATCATTCATAAAAATAATAAACAAAAGTGGACCTGAAACTGATCCTTGGGGAACCCCACTTAAAACCTCACTCCATTTAGAATGATTACCCCTTACAACTACTCTTTGTTTCCTTCCTGTCAGCCAATTCCTAACCCAAACTAAAATTTTACCTCCAATTCCTATATCAGCTAATTTACTGAGTAGTGCAACATGCGGTACCTTATCGAAAGCTTTTTGAAAATCAATGTAAACAACATCTACACACTTTTTGTTATCTAAAGCCATGGTGACCTTGTCATAAAAATGTAATAAATTAGTAGCACACGATTTACCTTTCCTGAAACCATACTGCAAACTAGTCAACAGACTATTATTTTCTAAGAAATCCATAATCTTAATTTTAAATAAAGTTTCAAAAATTTTGCAAACCACCGAATTAAGACTGACAGGTCTATAATGTGTCAAGTTAAACCTTTTTTAGTCACCATTTTGAAGTTTGTGTGGTCTGTTGTATACAACTTAAAAAAGAAAAAAGTGCAATTGTAAAGTATAGAGTGTCTTTAATTATTGAGACATCGCTTCGCAACCAGTCACTGATTGTTTATAATGGAACAAGTATGATTTGTAAAGATTTCATTTTAGGGATACTTGATCCCAGAAATCAACTATCCCTGTAGCAATATAAACATAGTTAAAACATAGTAATTGTTAATATACCACCTCACATGTCCCACTAATTGCACCTGTTAGACAGAACAATTTTAGGATCCCTAAAGTCGTATATTATAATGTTGCTGCTTAAGACTGGTGTCAAAAAACCCAGGGAAGCCACTTACTACTATTTATGACATTGGCGAAATAGTTAGAATAGCATTTTCAAAAGTCACTACACTAGTTAATACACTGAAGTGACAAAAGTCATGGGATAGCAATATGCAAATTTTCAGATGGCAGTAGCATCGCATAGAACAGGTATAAATGCGCAGTGCTTTTACAGAGCTTTCATTTCTGTTCAAGTTATTCATGTGAAGAGGTTTTAACGTGATGATGACCGCACGACGTGAATTAACAGACTTTGAACGCGGAATGTTAGTTGGAGCTAGACGCATGGGTCATGCCATTTCGGAAATCGTTAGAGAATTCAACATTCCCAGATCCACTGTGTCAAGAGTGTGCCGAGAGTATGAAATTTCAGGCATAACATCCCACCATGGACAGCGCAGTGGTCGACCGCCTGCACTTAAAGATCGAGACCGGCGACGTCTGCAAAGAGTCGTAAATTCTAACAGACAAGCAACACTGCGTCAAATCACCGTAGAAATCAATGTGGGACGTACAATGGACGTGTCTGCTAGAACTGTGCGGAGAAATTTGGATTTCTTGGGCTATTCCAGCAGAAGACCGACTCGAGTGCCTTTACTGACAGAACGACATCGCTTGCAGCGACTCTCGTGGGCACGTGAGCATATCGGTTGGTCCCTAGATGAATGGAAAACCGTGGCCTGGTCCGATGAGTCACGATTTCAGCTGGTAAGAGCCGATGGTAGGGTTCGAGTGTGGCACAGACCCCACGAAGCCATGGACCCAAACTGTCAGCAAGGCACTGTTCAAGCTGGTGGTGGCTCCGTAATGGTGTGGGCTGTTTTTTCATGGCATGGACTTGGTCCTCTAGTGCGACTGGACCGAACATTGACTGGAAATGCTTATGTGCAGCTACCTGGAGATCACTTGCAGCCATTCATGGACTTCATGTACCCAAACAACGATGGGATTTTTATGGATAACAATGCGCCATGTCACCGGGCCACAACTGTTCGCAATTGGTTTGAAGAAAATTCTGGACAATTCCAACGAATGATTTGGCCACCTAGATCGCCCGACATGAATCCCATTGAGCATTTATGGGACACCATCGAGAGGTCTGTTCGTGCCCAAAATCCTGCCCCATCAACGCTTTCACAATTATGGACGTCTATCGAGACAGCATGGCTCAATATTCCTGCAGAAGACTTCCAACGACTTGTTGAGTCCATGCCACGTCGAGTTGTTGCACTTCGCCGGGCAAAAGGAGGGCCGACACGATATTAAGAGGTATCCCATGACTTTTGTCACTTCAGTGTATTTGCAGTGGTTTAAATAGTTGGGGCAAACCTAACCTGGTAGCATAGTGAAGACTACGCAGATCCTAATCACAGCATTAGGACGACATCAGTTTAGGTTCGCCGTGCACAGCTATCTGCTGAAAATACAGCTGATCCAATTTTGAATACTACTCTTGATAAATCAGCCTCTTCTTTGTTTGAGAGAAAAAAAAATGTTATTTCCCCCTGAGGACATTTGATCTTATCCAAAAGTAAAATAAATAAGTCTAGATGATTAAGAAAAGGGGTTTATAACCAAGATTTTGACAGACACTGCAATAAAATGTGTTGATAGAAGTTGAAAATTAAAAAAAAGCAGACTAAAAAATTGAAGATTAAAAAATCGGGCTTTCAATCAAATTAAAAGACAAAGAAAAATAAAGCTACTCGATTAAATTCAGGGAGAACAAAGAGTGGAAGCAAACAAAGAAGCGGGACGCTATGCGGTACCGTTGTCTGCTTGGCGCTGGAGTTTTGAAAACAACACCGATCAGATAAACAAAATGTTCATGAACAGAATCGCCAATCCAGTGAGTAATTTATGAAAGTGACAAATCTTGGTATCAAACGGCAACCATCTTTGCATGCTTCCGCTATCGCTTCTCCCAGAATGAACTCTAAAAACTTCTGAAGATGAAGCGGATTTTTACAGCTTATACGATTCTACTGATGCATTATATTCCGATCAGCCAAATAAGTTTGTTGTAATTTTACCTTCACTAAACTACTTTCAACAAACGAAAAGTAAGATGAATCTGTTCTATTTATAAAATATATTGTTCACAACTATGTTGGAGAGTAAGTAATTGACCAAAAGCATTATAAATTTACTAAAGTTGTGCACATTTTTCAACGAATTTCCTAGTTAAAGTTCAACAATGCTTTTTTTATATTCTTATTATTATTATCATCATCTAAGAAAATAAAAGAAATATTGTTATTTTTTAGAAATATTCTAAAACCGAAAACTAAAATCTGTTAGTCTGATTAAAAGTCTATGTAATTTCTCAATGGGATCAAGTATCTCCCATGAAGGAATTATGTATCCCTTGCTGTAGGGATATATGATCCTTTATAAAAGTATCGAAAACAATCATTCTATCAAAATTATCTGGTTACTCTCAAGTAAAAAATATACTGTCAAATAGAGGGGACAATTATCATTGTTTATTTCAAAAATGTTTAAAAAATGGTAATTTTCAGCAGAGAAAAAGATTAAAAACCAAAGTGGGCAACAAAATAGGGGCCCGGTCTCCCCTATTTAAAATAATCGGAAAGAAAAAAAAAAGATTTATAGTACATGTTGAACTGTTTTCATTAGTTTTCCATGAAATAAACGTGTAATTCCTGTTCACTCCATTATTTTTTCTTCCAAGGAACTAAAGGGGGGGGGGAGGAGTTGGTGACTGAGGAAGTTTTTTTTTGTCACCACTTTTCAATGTATGTCGCCACTGAGTCTTGACCTTTACCAGTATTGATGTGGATGTTTAATTGAAAATTTTCTTCTGCAAAATGTTTAGTTAAACACATTATTGTTTGATAAATCTTTTATATGATGGACTTTTGATGTTTCCTACATTAATTTCTGCTTTTGAAACAAAAATTATAGGTTATAAATTACAGCTTTGTACTGGGTATGAAAGCTTTCCCTGTATTTCGACTTTTTACGATTCCCAATTTATGCATGATCTAAGCTGGCTTCAGCTTTTCAAAAGTAATTTAGTTAAAATAAAATTAAAAAAAAAGCTGCCAATTATAGTTTTACTGAAAAGAATGCAACGCCCCCCCCCCCTTCACCAATTTCATTATATACATTGGTAAATAAAGTTTAAAAATATTTTTGTATGTATTTCCGATCATGTGTGGGCCTTAAAAATATTCTTTGGCTAGAAAATTAATCATTCCTAATGAATAACTGAAATAGTTAAAGAATGATAATAATTCGTGAGATTGAAGGGGAAATAATTCAAGTAAATAAATAAATCAAATATCTAGCCAACGTACTGATTAATACTGTAATATCAATCAATCGTGACATTCTTATGTCATGACAATATTTATGCGGATAAATATTGTCATCATCTTGCACATTTTTTTGTCATAAGATATGCATCATCTTTTTGTCATACATATTGGCCTAGAGACTTGCCTTGAGACTGACTTTGCACTGTCATGACAGTTTCCTGTTATTTTCCTGTCATGGCAATATGTATGCAGTACTACAAACGCAGCCTATCTTGATATTTTGCTGCATGCACCTTGACTTAATATTGTGAATTTGTTCAGAGCCTAAATACACTAACATAATAATATTGAGGTAGCATTGATGCAAGATGATCTTTGCTGGCATGTCAACCTTTATACAATACTGAGGAAAGATATTTTGCTTACTATGGGACTTCATGAGAAATTTTTTGAAATTGAAGCCTTAAAAATGCAACTATAGGCCTGTGATGTTGACGTTATATTAAAGGAAACGATAGGTACAGGGACTATATCTTCGCAATTTCGTGAAGTTTCAAAACAGAATTTCGGATGATCTTTGATGTTAGGGAAAGGGAGAGAGCTTTGTTAATTTGTGCATATTAATAAATAAGGAAATCAAATCATGGTTCAAAAGTTTTGAGTCACTCCAAGTGTTTTGATGGAAATAACTGAAAATTTGCGATAATTAATTCGGCCCAGACAGATATCAATTTAAGGATTGATTTTGAAATTATTCTTTTATAAATTAAGCGTATTACTTGCTGAATTGATAAATTAAAAAGATAACGTGGTAAAAAAAACGAACTTAAGTTATTTTTGATTCTATAAATATTGTGTTTATTAAACCATTTGTTTTTGTAGATTTATTGGATGCTTTCTAAATGTTTATGAAATAGAGTTCAGTACATCTCATAAATGGTATTTCTAACTTCGAAATATTTATTCGCGTTATTCGTGCACTATTTCTTGTTTTTATTCAGTATATCTTTTTTTTCTTCTTCATTTAGGGCTTACGTATGTTAAAAGATTATATTTTTGCATAAAATGCCCAGAACACGTAACTCTTCATCTGGAATGAGCACTTCACCCTCAACAGATGCAGTATTTGATTCTGTTGCAATGCCTCCTCCTGCGGCTCCATCTATTTCCAGAAGATTATCTGCTAAAGGGTCAAGACGAGGTTCCTCTGCAAAAAATTCCGATTCTGTTGTAATGCCTCCACCAGCACTCCCTCCTGTCAAGAGATCAGCAGCTAAATCAAAAACTAATTCTGCATCTGTGCGCGTGACAAGAAATCAATGTACACGGAAAGTCAGCACGCCCGTATCTTCTCAAGTTACGCCCCTCACATCTGATGTAACTTCTAGAGCGGTACACTTCCTTCCAAATACACCTATTTCAGCAACTTCCGAAGCCGTCGTATCTCCTGCAGTTCCACCTAAAAGAGCTTCTTCTGACACGCCACCAAGTCCACTTGGAACCAAACGAGCTTCTGCAGCATTTGAATCGTCTAATTCAAAAAGAGGTTCGGCAGTATTAGTTTCACAACCTAAAAGCACAGCTTCCGCTGTTATTTCAGCATCAGAATTTTCACCTGCTAAAAGCACCTCTAAAACCGCGCCATCTATTTCATCTGCTTCCCATGCAGTACCCCCATCTACCATAAGTGGAGTTCCTACAGCTAAACCTCCTGCATCGGTTCAATCTACTTCAAGAGGAATCAGGTAATTCATTTATTTTTTAAATTCTAGAATCTGGGAGTTTGTGGTATTATAAACGCATCGGTTTTTAATATTTAAATATTAGGTTTTTCTATTTAAACTACAAAAAACCTCAGTCTTTTTAACTTAAATATTATTAGACTTTCTAAGACTTAATGCATGACATTTAAAAGCTTATTTGCAGAATTCTTATCTAACAGCGCCTTAACATTAAACATACTGAGAATGTAATGTATCGAACGACCGATTTTTAGAGGAGTTGTTTACTGTTTCTGACTGCATGGAGAAATATTGATTTAAGGAACTCTTTAATGAAGTAACTTGAAGTTAACCTAAGGTAGTAATTGAACAAATATGTAATTTTCTATCCCTGGGAAAAAAAAACTAAAAAAAAGGTAAAGCCAAATTCCCCATATTTATTGGGTATATGGGTGATTCTCCAAAAATTCTGACGTTTTCCAACCGCAAATTCTTTAAAAATAAAAATGCATAAAAGATCTTTCAAAAATTATACGCTTACTCTTTTTTTATGAATTTATTAATAGAAAAATTGGGGGTACTCATTAGGGTGGGGCGAAAAGTAAAAATGTTTTCAGATCAACTTCTAATAGTTGCCAAAAGTTGTCTTTGGTGATAGTTAGCTTTTGTGCAAATTTTGAGAAAAAATGGTTAATATCTTCAGGGGGCGCTGCGATCGCAGAGTTTTACCATAGCTTTTATAGGGATTTTATGGTTAAAATATGAAAAACAATGCCGTTAGCTAATCTCATTGCATTTTTTTACTCATAAGATTTATTCATGCATTCAAAGCACATTAAATAACTCACAAAAATTATTTTACATGATATAATTATATTTCAAGCATCTTAAAAAGAAACAAAACAGTGAAAAATAGTGGTTTTTAGGACAATATTAAGTAAAAACTGATTTTTTTTTTTTACAAAATGAGACATAAAAATTATGAAACTGCAAACATATGACAATATTAAACAGCATTACTTAAAAATAAATGAAATATGTTTTCAAAAATATGTACAAATGTACGAAACGTACATGATACGAAAATTTTATGTGTCACAGTTTGAGCTTTCACAAAAAATATTTTTTCTTTTCAAAGAAAGAGCCTTTAACCGTGCACGAACGAAACCATCCTCGTTTCTATTCCACTTATGGTCAGTGATGCATCAGTCACCAACTTGACGCTGTGTTCCACGGGTTGAATATGACAAATAAATGTCCACATGTTTCAAAGAAAATGGGGAATATCTCCGGTTTTCACCGTGTAGCTTGTCTTCAGATGGCATTATTATTATAGGAAATTCTGTTATAAGCACGTTTTCAAACTGTCAATTTATCAAGTCTGCATAGTCGGAAGAAAAGTTAATCTCAAAAATGATAAAAGTGTGGATGTCATCACTATACAGAGAATTGGTGTTTCTTACTCTTAAAATTTGACGAGCAACTAATGCCGTACATGCCTTCGATCATCATTTAACATTGACAGCAAATTTTTTTTTTCAGTATATACAAAAAAAAAAAGCTATTCTCTGAATAACTGGCTTGATGACGTATAACAGGGCGTCTGGTAAATAATGCGACTGGTAGAATAACTTGCCACAAGTTTCGTGCACCATCCTTACATGATGAGTTGCATTTAATGAGAAACCAGCAAAGTGCACATTTAACAATGATTGAAACTAGCATTTTTAAGTTAGCTGTCAGATATTCTGTGCAGATGTTCAAGCGCAAATTTGATTGACTGTCATGAGCCATCTAGAATGACTCCAGGAACTAGGTACTGTTTCAGAAAGATGTATGGAGCGGTTGGCACTTATCACGGCTTAAGATATTTCTAGTAAATATTTCTGGTTTGTTCTTAGGTCAGCATCATTCGATAATTAGCATGTTTTGCATATTGTGCTCAACTGCCTCATATTTCACTACAGTTAGGGATTCTCAGCCTGTCAACATTTTGCCAATAGAACCGCTGAACCCATGGGGACCAGTTGTGCATCCATCTGAGTATTCTAGAGTATTCAGTTTTGTGGAGAAGCAATTCACTGCTATGAAGCTGACACATTAACCACTGCAATGGCCTATTAAAAATGTTTCAAGACATTATATTTAGCCACCTTTGCTAATAACAGAACCTTTCATAACAATGATACCATCTGAAGACGAGCTACATGACTTAAAAACCGGAGATGTTCCCCATTTTCTTCGAAACATGTGAACATTTACTTGTGAAACTCAATCCGTGGAATCTAGCGTAAAGTTGGTGACGGATGCATCACTGACCATAAGTGGAATAGAAACGAGGGATGATTTCGTTTGTGCATGTTTAAAGGCTCGAAAGGAACTGCCTTTCTTTGAAAATAAAAAAAGATTTTTTGTGAAAGCTCCAACTGTGACACATAAAATTTTCGTATCATGTACGTTTTGTACATTTGTACATATTTTAAAAACATATTTCATTTATTTTTAAGTAATACTGTTTAATGTTGTCATATGTTTGCAGTTTCATAATTTTTATGTCACATTTTGTAAAAAAAAATCAGTTTTTACTTAATATTGTTCTAAAAATCACTATTTTTCACTGTTTTGTTTCTTTTTAGGATGCTTGAAATATAAATATGTCATGTAAAATAATTTTTGTGAGTTATTTCTTATGCTTTGAATGCATGAATATATCTTATGAGTAAAAAAATGCAATGAGATTAGCATATTGAGTTAAATAATAGTACACTGCGATCACTACATGGAAACGCAGACTGAAAAAACAATATAGGCAGACAGCTGACATGGTCCTAGAAAGGCGGCGATGGAGTGGAAGAGAGTCGTTGCCAGGCGAGCGACGTTGCCTGGATTGCTGCCCGACGTCTGCGCATGAGAGTTTCTAAAGCTTTTCGCAACTGGATAACATCGACTGAACCTGTGGTAGTTTGTTTTTCTATGTTATTGTCAGTCTGTCTCAAAAAATACTAGGGTTGTTTCACAAAAAAATATTCGTAAAAAACCAAAAACGCGTAAAAATGTAACTTTTTTTATTATTATTTTGGGTAATTTTGGGGTTAATGCGCGAACCGGAAGATATTTACTGACCAAAACCAAATTAAAACACAATAATTTAAGGCTATATTAGAAAACGTTACGAACTATTGTATTACAAAAACATCTAACTCAAAAAATCGCAATAATGACGTTTTTTCATATTTTGTATTCACCCTAGGCACGACCGGAAGATATTAATCGATTTCGATAATTTTTTTCCTCCTTTTTATCCCTCTTTTTGTCTTCATAATTATCAACTTTTCTGAGCGAAAAAAATATGAAAACATCTCAGTCAAAATTTTTTCAAGTTTTTTCATATTTTGTCAAATTTTAGGCCTTATGCGCGATCGGAAGATATCAATGGTTTCGATAATTTTTTTTCCTTCTTTTTGTCTTCACAATTAGCTACTTTTCCGCACTATTATATTACGAGAACATCCAATTCAAAAATTAAAAGAAAAAAAAAGAATATGAAGTTTTTTCATTTTTTGTCAAACTTTAGGCCTTATGTGCATCGGAAGATATCAACCGATTTCGATAATTTTTTTTTCCTTCTTTTTGTCTTCATAATTCGCAACTTTTCCGCGCTATTACAAATTCAAAATAAAAAAAAGTGTTTTTTCGGCCCACCTTAATATATATGTGTTTGAAAGGCTGCCAAGGTCATATTACTGGTATCATGACCCTTAAATTTAAGCTATCTATTCTTTATTAATCCCACTACACATACATTATTCGTTTTGTGAGCGTTGTCATTTTATTCAATTGGAATAAAAGACGTGACCATTCTTTATTGAACAACCCTAGTAGCATAACAAACTGCTGCAAGAAATATAGAAAGGCCTATGTCGATCTATGAACTAGTGTTTTTAATCTTTCTATGCTTTAAAACAGATTATTATGATTGATTGTATTTCTATAACTTATAGTTTTGCTGAAATTTCAGTGTATCTTTTCAGATTTTTTTTGTTCATACTAATTATCTTACAGAAACAGCACTAACAACTCATAATATCTTAAAAGTTGTTGCAAGAAGTGATCTTTAAAATATAAATCATCTATGCAGTAGGAAATGTGCACAGTTCATCCACCTTCCCGTGATTTTAGATTGGAACCGTAATTCGAAATTTTCAGAATAACAGTAAATTCCCGATTATCCGTTTAATAGGGTTACACCGTAACAGTAGATAATCCGAAAAACAGGTAAAAACGTTACTAGTGTACTTAATAGCTAAAAAAGGACATTAATACAGCACATATGTTTAAAATACCGTAAAATGGGGTGTATAGGAACAGTGGGGTCAATGGGAACAAAACTTCCCGACCGTACAAAGAAATTCTTCAAAAATATACTATTGAGGGTATTCTTCGCCATTAATTTTTTTTGGAAAGGTAAGATAATAGGAAGTAGGAAAAAATTACTTTTGTCAATCTGGCAACGCTACTGGCTTACAAGGAGCGCTTCATGTGAAATGCTAAAGTACATAACGTTTTCGTAGGCTGCAAAACTTCATATGTAAGTACAAAACTTCTTATAATTTAAACCTAAGAGTGGTATGTTTTAATTATGCATGTATCTGAACAACATAATACCACATTAGAATTTACATTTTTAAAAAATTGTGTCATAAGAATGAAGAATTCTAAAAAATGCCATAGGAAAAAATTTGCGGGGGGTGTATCGGAGCACTTGGTTCTGTTGTTCCAATTGCAAACTTATTTAAAGAAAACTGTTTGAAAAATCATGATTCTAACCCCAATTCTACTAGTCAAGACAGGAACAAGGATTTATTACTGTTTATCTCTTCTCGTGAGCAACTAGATCTTAAAATGACAGAAAGTTGCAGATTTAAAAATACTTTTGCTCCAGGAGACTTCTTTTTACCTAAAATACATGGGGGAAAGTCATACAGACTTTATGTAGCAAAAGTTCAGCACACAGACAGTAATGAATAAGTGGAAAAATCTTACAGGACAATCCCCAAAACCCAGACATTTTTAGAAACTAAAGAAAAGGCAGTGTTCATCCCAGAAGATGTTATGAAAAAACTTAAGTCAAGCCACAACTACTAGTTTTAAGGACAAGTATATATTTGTGGACAATATGAGTGGACTTCAATTTATGTAAAGCTTTGTTTTTTAATTCAAAAGCATTTCTTAAAATTGATTTTAATTTTTTGTAAGTTCAAAATCATTTTAAATTTTTACAAACCATAAACATTTACTGGTACAGAAAATAAAATTTTATTTGACAATAACTATCTGTTCTTATTCTTCCCCATCAATATTACTCATGTTTGTGAAATCTATTAAAGGTTAAATTGAAAAAAATAAAAAATTTAACATGTGTTTCGATTAACACCTATCAGCGGGGTGATTCGGAACACCCCTAAATTCCAATATATATTAATAATAACTGTTCGAAATGTTTTGTCTTTGCTTGGAATATCAAAAGCAATGCAAGACCGAAGATTTTACCCAAAAAATCGAATTAAAAAAAAATCTTTTAGCTACTTTTTTTGCAATTGAAGCTGAAAAGTGTTCCGATTCACCCCATTTTACGGTATAGCTAAAAATGAAAGCATTGATGTAAAAAAATATTTTCAAAAGCTAAAAGCGATCAATAACTCACTCGAATTTTTTCTGCATTCAGCAAATCATCATCGTAAAAAAAAAAGAAAACAAAAGCATGAAACACCCGCCGATAGCGCAGGTTTGCAAAAAAAAAAAAAGAAATTCCAAACAGATGCATGGGGGCAATTCCGCGTCAAATCAATCAAAAAAAAAATATAAATAAATAAAAATTAAAAAAAAATAAAAAATAAAAAAATAATAAATAAATAAAATAAAAATAAATTTTTGACCTCACGATTTCCGATTTTAACAAAATTTGGTGTGAGGGTCACATATGATGAGCTAAGTATTCCTGCCAATTTTTAGATTTTTATTTTAAAAATTGTACGAAATACAGGGCTGTAAAAAACAGCAAAAAGTGCGGAAAAAAAAAAAACGAAAAGTGGCTGCATGCAAATGACTGTAACTTCTCTCCTAATTACAGTAGAATAAAAATTCAAAAACCATTGTAAAGCTAAAGAATGGAGCTTTCTATTGATATATAACATGACTTTCTTACGACAGGTTAGGGTTTCAAGGTCATTGACCGTAACTTTTGACCTTGAATATCTCAAAACACGCCCCCTTAGAATTTCTTCAAAAAAATATATTTTATAGCTCTGCCACTGTTCTTCCCCCACACCAAAACTTAGGCTGTCACCGCAATGGCAAGGTACTCAAAAAAAAAAAAAAAAAAATCAGGAATGTTAACATGTTTTACATTAGGGAATTCCGTATGTCAGGCCAATCACCTTCTTGACCTCAACATTTCCAATTTTAATGAAATTTGGTGTGAAGGACACACATGACAAGATTAAGTAATCCTACCAATTTTTAGATTTTTATTTTAAAAACTGTACGATATACAGGGCTGTAAAAAACAGCAAAAAGTGCGAAAAAAGAACAAAAAGTGGTTACATGCAAATGACTGTAACTTCGCTTCTAATTATAGCAGAACAGAAATTCAAACACCATTGTAAAGCTAAAGAATAGTGCTTTCTATTGATATATAACATGACTTTCTTACAGGTTAAGTTTCAAGTCCTTGAAACTTGTAATGCCTTGAACTAAACTGTTGCAAGAGTCTTTATACTCTATAAGCTTTTACAATGGTGTTTAAATTTCTGTTCTGCTGCAATTAGAAGCCAAGTTACATTCATTTGCATGTACCCATTTTTTGTTCTTTTTTCGCACTTTTTGCTGTTTTTTTAGCCCTGTATATCAAACAGTTTTTAAAATAAAAATCTAAAAATTGGTAGGATTACTAATCTTATCATGTGTGTCCTTCACACCAAATTTCATTAAAATGGAAAATGTTGAGGTCAAGAAGGTGATTGGCCTGACATACAGAATTCCCTAATGTAAAACATGTTAACATTCCTGATTTTTTTTTTTTCTTGTTATTGTACCTTGCCAACCATGCAGTTTTGGTGTGGGGGAAGAACAGTGGCAGAGCTATAAAATATATTTTTTGAAGAAATTCTAAGGGGGCGTGTTTTGAGATATTCAAGGTCAAAAGTTACGGTCAATGACCTTGAAACCCTAACCTGTCGTAAGAAAGTCATGTTATATATCAATAGAAAGCTCCATTCTTTAGCTTTACAATGGTTTTTGAATTTTTATTCTACTGTAATTAGGAGAGAAGTTACAGTCATTTGCATGCAGCCACTTTTCGTTTTTTTCGCACTTTTTGCTGTTTTTTACAGCCCTGTATTTCGTACAATTTTTAAAATAAAAATCTAAAAATTGGCAGGAATACTTAGCTCGTCATATGTGTCCCTCACACCAAATTTTGTTAAAATCGGAAATGGTGAGGTCACGAAAGTGATTGATCTGACGTGGAATTGCCCATGGGATGTTATGATTGATTTTAATGTTTTTTGGTGTGCTGAATCCGAATATGAGCTTAATTTTTTTCTATCACGTACAGATTTTTTGCAATGCGTAAGGACTTTATTGTTAAAGTCAAAAAATAAAAGTTATAAAGAAAATCATCTATTTATTGAGAAAAAAAGATGTAGGTTCAATAGGGGTAATTATGAACACATACCTCCCGACGGTGTTCCTGCCTTGACGGGG
The DNA here is from genome assembly GCA_038373865.1 of Uloborus plumipes. Classification (NCBI taxonomy): domain Eukaryota; kingdom Metazoa; phylum Arthropoda; class Arachnida; order Araneae; family Uloboridae; genus Uloborus; species Uloborus plumipes. The sequence goes on from JAXGGA010002647.1 coordinate 116,092, forward strand.
CGGTGAGGCTTGCGTGCACCAGTGACCTGGAGGGCTATGCCGGCGGTAGCTTGCTACTGGTAGGGCCTCCCAAGCCGGACAGGCCGAAGGATAGGTGCCAGACGAAAAAGAACACCAACATGAGCCAAGATAGACTTCTACCTTCACAGTACTCAGATCCTAGGATCAACAGAAGCTGCATCACACAGGCCCAAAGAATATATAAGGGGAGAAGAAAGGACTCTTCGTGACTGGCATTGCCAGGAAAACAACCACCCTTAGTTGCCCGGTCTGACAGGAAAACTAACATTCAGGGAAAGTGGGCACTCGTTTGGCGTCAATGTTGAACTGGAGTTTCTCGGAATTGGCGCAGGGGTTGCTATAGCTTTTGACTAGGAATTCCAAGAAAAAAGAGGTGCCCGAGGTTTGTTGAGGGGAAGACACGATGGGGCTAATTACCACACCGATGTCGGATTTTGTGACAATGGTCAAACCTGAATGGGAAATGATAGCAAGATCGTCTGTGGTCGTTTTGTATTCCTGGCTGGCCTTTTTTTTTTTTCTTCTGAAGAATGGATGCCAGATGTGCACAGCGCAGGGGTATTAGGCATTTATCTCTTTCTTGCTTTGTTGGAATCCAGTTGTGCTATTGATTTCTTGCATTTGGGAAGAAATTACACTTGCGGAAAATTCATGAATTTACTACCGACAAATAACCACAAGATTATTTTGCATCAATCTATTCATCTAATATCGCACACAATGAGGATACGAAAGAACGATATGTAATTATCGAAACGGATTTTTATCGGATGCTGTGAAAGCAAATGCTTGTTTGGGGCAAGGTTATTAAGCGATTGAACTCGGACAACTGAAAAATACTTCATTTTTATGAGATGAATGGAAATAGACTCTAATACGTAAAATCAAAAGAAAATAAAATATAAAACTAAATTTTTTATACTTAACTAACGAGATATGATCGCCAAAATTTTAAGATAAGCTGCAATAAATAAATTCCCAACTTAGTGTATATTACACTTTTTTTCTGACTGTTTACTATTGAAAATTCCCCGATACCAATATTCTATCGATGTCTTAAGCAATTAATTCTTTATATCAATTTTATTTTCTAAAATCTTCATTAGCTGAAGACACTGGTGAAAACTAATGATAATTTTTGTGAATATCTTGAATCAACTCGGATGCAAATGAAAATCGAATGAGAGCAGCAAAATTAAAAGCCTGGAGTGCTGAACTACACAGTTAGACATACACACAAGAAGATTTTAAAATACTCTTAAACACAAAATTATTATGTGAGAGAAAGACCTAGTAGAGAAAAACGAGCGAGTTTTATAAATGCGGATGCAATCCAATTTTTAAATGTGTAAAAAATCTGGACGTCACCGCAGCTGAGAGGCGGCTGATGCGTAAATTTTACACCTTATCTGTAGAATTCGA